>CAUYON010150765.1:0-13430 GCA_963573935.1 Arctocebus calabarensis | reverse complement strand
TTATTAAATGTAGAGTATCAATGTCTTTATATAGTGATCAAGAAAATGCCATGAAGGCTATCTCTAACAGTATGATCAAAATATTTCTGATTGTATATGAAGCACATTCTGCCATATGATTGCACCAATGTACACAATTATGATTTAATAAAATTATTTAAAAAAACATAAATCATAATGGATGAAAAGGTTGGGTGTATTCTTATTTATTCTTAGAAAATAAGAAAGATGAATGGAAATTCCATTCTGTACAGTGGCAATAAAGTAAGGAGACTGATTTTATTGTAGGTTTTCTCAAGGTTATCACTAGTAGGGTCAGATGTCATTTAATGTGTTGTAAGCAAACCTAATCACCATCACATTTGAAGAACTCATACTTGGAAATATAGAAAAAAATTTGATGAGAACCCCTAGCTGCCTGTCATGTTTCAGTCTCAGATTAGACAGACATGGTGAGAGAGTCTGGTGATTGTTTTTGCGGGGTAAATAGATAAAGAAGAGATTCATAGACACATGCATTTTTCTTGATTTATTTGCAGGAATGTTGTTAAAGGAGGACTGAGAGGAATACATTCACCTTGGTTACAATGCAGTGCAGTATTATGATGCTACTAATCCTTGACTTCTTACCTCTCCCTCACTGCTGCCTGAGCAAAGAGGATTAGCAAGGGCCTCAGAAAGTCCTAGAATAGCTGCCAGTCTCTCATATTGATGGACCAGGGCATTTAAAAATCTCTTTTTAGCAAGTGTGGAGTTCAAAATTACACCACTTGGGAGTTGAAAATTTATCACTGGTCCCTCTCTCTTCTCTCTCTCCCTCCCTCCCTAAGCCCTACCTCTACCTCCTTTCTTTCCCCAACCTTTTACTCCTCCCTCCCCCCTTCCTTTCTCTCTCTACTTCCCATAACTTTTTCTGATTGAGGCAGTATTATTCTGATTCTGGACCGTTAGGAATGTTAATGGGGCATTTAACCGATAATAAGAATATTTTGTAGCTAGTAAAGAAACCTGGCAGAAACTAGGAAGACTCGCTGAGGCTCAGCAAATTAAAAATGTATTCACATTATGAATCTATAATGTGAGTCTATAATCTATAAGCAAATAAATAGAAATAGCAATAATCAGTATCGATTATCATTAAGAATGAGCTAGCTCATTCATAATAAAATGAAAATTAAATTGGTGTGCTACAAGTTCTCACCATTTAGACAGGAAAAGATTAAATAAGCATACTACCCTATATTGGCACAGATAGGGAAATGTAGATAGACATGACTGAATAATCATTTGACACCATTCATTAATAATTACAGTGCACACATTCTTGGACCCAATGGCTCTATTTTTAATGACCTTTTCTTACAGCACTACTAATTCAAGAAAAGGTATGAATGCAGGGATATTTAATGCAACATTTTTATATTAATAAAAAATTGGGAAAACCTTTATTCTCCATCAATAATGGGATACTTAAATGAATGTTAGCATAACCATTTAATAGATTTATTGACAGATTGTCATATGATAGATCTATAGTTTTCATTGTGGAAAAATATCAAAGCATAATAAGTGAAAGAAAGCTTTATATACATATATTGAGAGCATATAAACATATACATATATTGTAGCTATCCCTGGGGAATAAGAATGAAGGTTAGGAGCATTTGTTTTTTTTAAATCATAACTTTGCACATTGATGCATTTATGGTTTTCAGGGTACTGCTTCAATATACAATGTGAAATTATTACATTGAACTAAGTAACACATCCATCACAATTATACTCATTTCTTCATAGTTTTGACATGTACCATTGCATCATGCACATTAGGTAAGGTCCCCCCAAATACCCTCCTTCCTCCCATAACCCTTCTTCACTCCTCTCTCTCTTCTCTTCCCTTCTCTTTTCTGGACTACAGTTATGTTTTGCCATTCATATGAGGGTGTAACCATATATTGATTTCATAGTAGTATTGAGTACATTGGATATTTTTTTTCCCCATTCTTGAGATACTTTACTAAGAAGAATATGTTCTGGCTTCATTCAGGTAAACATAAAAGATGTGAAGCCTCTTTCTTTTTTGTGGCTGCATAGTATTCCATGGTGTATATATACCACAATTTATTAATCCATTCAAGGGTCCCTTGGGCTGTTTCCATGTCTTAGCTATTATGAATTGGACTGCAGAAAACATTCTTGTGCAAATGTCTTTGTTGTAAAATAATTTTTGATCATCTGGATATATACCTAGCAGAGGAATTGCAGGATTGAATGGTAGGTCTAGTTTTAGTTCCTTGAGTATTCTCCAAACTTCTTTCCAAAAAAGATCGCTATTAGCTTGCATTCCCACCAACAGTATAGAAGTGTTCCCTTCTCTCTGAATCCTCACCAACATCTGTAGTTTTGGGATTTTGTGATGTGGGCTAATCTTACTGCAGTTAGATGATATCTCAAAGTAGTTTTGATTTGCATTTCTCTGATGATTAAGGATGATGAGCATTTTTTCATGTGTTTGTAGGCCATGTGCCTGTCTTCATCAAAGTTTCTGTTCAAGTCTCTTGCCACTTAGAAATAGGGTTATTTATGCTTTTCTTATCAATTAGTTTGAGTTCTCCATAGATTCTAGTTATCAAACCTTTGTCAGAAGCATAATCTGTAAAAATATTCTCCCAGTCTGAAGGTTGTCTGTTTGCTTTACTTACTGTGCTCTTAGCTGTGCAAAAGCTTTTTAGTTTGATCAGATCCCAGTAATATATTTTTGGTGTTGCTTCATTTGGCTGGGGGTGGGGGGTCCTCCTCATAAAATATTCTCCAAGGCTTATTTCTTCAAGTGTTTTCTCTGCACTCTCTTCTAGTATTTTTATAGTTTCATGTCTTAAGTTTAGATCTTTTATCCAGTGAGAATCATTTTTTGTTAATGGTGAAAGGTGAGGGTCTAGTTTCAGTCTTCCACAGGTTGCCATCCAGTTCACCCAACACCATTTGTTAAATAGGGAGTCTTTCCCCCCCTGAATATTTTTGATAGGCTTGTTGAAGATCAAATGGGGATAAGTAGTGAGGTTCATCTCTTGGCTCTCTATTCTCAACCATAAATCTACCACTCTGTTTTTGTGCCAGTACCATGCTGTTTTGATCACTATCAATTTATAGTATAGCCCGAAGTCTGGTAATGTGACACCTCGTGATTTGTTCTTATTTCTGAGTAATGTACTTGCTGTTTGAGGTTTTTTTCTTATTCCATATAAAACGAAGTACTATTTTTTCAAGATCTTTAAAGTATGACAGTGGAGCTTTAACAGGGATTGCATTAAAATTGTATATTTGCTTATGAGCATGGTATGTTTTTCCATTTGTTAACATCTTCAGCTATTTCTTTTCTCAGAGTTTCATAGTTCTCCTTATAGAGGTCTTTCATGTTCTTTGTTAGGCAAATTCCCAAATATTGCATCTTCTTTGAGACTATTGTAAAAGGAATAGAGTCCTTGATTTTTTTTTTCAGCTTGAGTATTGTTGGCATACATAAAAGCTACTGACTTGTAAGTATTGATTTTTTTATCCTGAGATGCTGCTATCTTCCTTAATTACTTCTAAGAGTTTTGAACTTGAGTCCCTGAAATTTTCCAGGTATAGAATCATATCATCAGTGAAGAGTGAGAGTTTGATCTCCTCTGACCCTATTTGGATACCCTTGAACACCTTATCTTGCCTGATTGTGATGACTAAGACTTCCATTACTATGTTGAATAGCAGTGGAGACAGTGGGTATCCTTGCCTCATTCCTGAAATATGACAATGAAGACACAAATTATTAACACTTGTGGGATACTGCAAAGGCAGTCCTAAAAGAGAAATTTATAGCATTGGAAGCCTTCATCAAGAAAACAGAAAGAGGGGAAGCCAACAAATTAATGAATCATCTCAAGCAACTGGAAAAGGAAGGACAGTGGAATCCCAAACCCAGCAGAAAGAAAAGAAATAACCTAAATTAGGGCAGAATTAAATCAAATTGAAAACAAAAGAATCATTGAGAAGATCAACAAAAGAAAAAGTTGGTTTTTTGAAAAGATTAACAAAATTGATAAACCTTTGGCTAGCCTAACCAGAAACAGAAAAGTAAAATCTCTAATATTGTCTATCAGAAATGATAAAGGAGAAATAACAACAGACACTTGAGAAACTCAAAAAATCCTCAATGATTACAGCAAAAATCTCTATTCCCAGAAATATGAAAATCTGAAGGAAATGGACCAATACCTGGAAGCACACCACCTTCCTAGACTCAACCAGGAAGAATTAGAAACATTGAATAGACTTATATCAACCACTGAAATAGCATCAATAATATGAAATCTCCCTAAAAAGAAAAGTCCAGGACTAGAATGGCTTTACATCCGAATACTATCAAACCTTTCAAGAGGAAATAGTACCTATATTATACAATGTTTTCTAAAGTATGTAAAAAGAAGAAATACTTCCCAACACATTCCATGAAGCAAATATGACCCTGATCCCCAAACTAGGAAAGGATCCAACAAAGAAATAAAATTATAGACTTATATCATTAATGAATATCAATGCAAAAATATTCAATAAGATTTTAGCAAACAGAATTCAACAATACATCAAAAAAATCATACACCATGATCAAGATGGTTTTATTCCAGGGTTACAGGGTTGGTTCAACATATGCAAATCTATAAATATAATACATCTCATCAATAAAATCAAAAAACAAAGCCCATATGATTCACTCAATTGATGCAGAAAAAGCCTTTGATAATATCCAGCATCCTTTCATGATCAGAATTCTTAAGGAAATAGGTACAGAAGGGACATTTCTTAAACTAATAGAGGCCATATACAGCAAACCCATAGCCAATATCATATTGAATGGTGTAAAATTGAGTATTTGATTTTTATCCCAAGCCCATAAATTTTCCATTAAAAAGAATGCTTTTAAGTAAAGAAAATTAGAACAGAAGAAATAGTAACTTTTTCCTAGGGTCAAATGTTGTTTTCTGTTCTTTTAAAAATTGGTTTTTGCATTGAACAATTGTCAGAAACATTTTTACACTAATAAACTCATGAGCGCAGTCTATGAAATGCATTTTGTACTAAACTTATCTTGCAACCATAATAAGTAATGAAAAAGTGCACACAAAAATGACTTCAGGCCAGGCTGGTGAGGCTTCTGATTTTGCTAAAACCTCAGATAATACCCATAAATACTTCCTCAAAGAGAACCATACTTCTTTTTAAAAAAAATAAACAAACAAACAGAAAAATTTTCTTTAGCCAACATAACATGAAATTCCAAAAGCCTATTTTCTTCAGTGTATAAAGTTAGGAGCATTTGTACAAGGCTACACTATGTGCTGACACAATACTATATAAATTTGATCTGATAATTTGGTGTGCTTTAGTTATTGGTCTATTAAGGGAAAAAATTACTGAGTAAACACTTTTGTTAAATGGGAATCTCTTCTTCTTCCTTTTTTCTGTTCAGGAAAAGATAAACATTATTAAATGACATTAGACATTAGACATAAACATATGACATTAGACGTAAATATAAATGACATTAGACATTTACACAAGGCTCTTAGCTTCAATGCAGTGACACAATTTTCAATAAATTTCTAGAGACAAATCTATCTACTAATGATAGAGATGTTTCTGGAGTAGAAATACTCTGCAGCTTCTGATGAGATATAACTACTTAGGTCAGAAAGTAAGTACCTTATATTTTTGTTATTCTATTAAGGTACCACGAATTTATATCATTACGATTGGTATCAGCCTTCAATAAAAGATGTGATCTCTGTTTTAGATATAGAATAGGTATCTCTGTGTTTTAGATGGTACATTTGTCTCATATATTTATACATATACAGGTGTATCTATATGTATTTATAGATATATATACATTTATAGATATGTTTACATCTTTTAAGTTTGCAAACTTGCCATTATGCACAGAACTGATGAAAACATTGCAAAAATTCATCAAATTTTGCATCAAAATTGTCAGCTGATTGTGAGAAGCATAGCAGTCCAAGTAAACATCAATAGAGAAACAGAAAAATCTTAATTAAAAATCTTAACTTGAGAAAGTTGTGTGTAAAAAATAGTCCTGAAGGAGCTCACCAAGGAACAAAGCAAAGGAGAGTTGGAAGTTTGCCAAGATCTTTTCAAGAGGCAAGTTGATGTTTTGGACCATGTTATTATTGGTGATGAAACATGGATGTACCAATGCAATCCTGATATAAAGTGTCAAAGGGCACAACTGAAGTCGGCCAATTCTCTACAACCAAAAAAGTAATATCATTCCAAATCAAGAGACAAAAGGATGTTGCTAATCTTTTTGATATCAAAGGGATTGTTTATTATGAGTAAGTACCAACTGAACAGTTAGCCAAACTTTACTAGTTGGAAGTGCTAAAAAAGTTGCATGAAAAAGACAAAACAATCAGGATTTTTCACTAACAACTCATGGCTCTTGCATCATGACAATGCACCAACTCACACAACACTGTGAAGAAGTTTTTGGCCAGTGAACAAATAACTATATTGGAACACCCTCCGTGCACACCTGATCTGGCCCCTGATAACTTTTTTCTTTACCTACAGATAAAGACAATGTTGAAAAAAGACATTTTGATGACTTCTAGGACATCAAAGGAAATATGATGACAGTTTTGATGGCCATTCCAGAAAAAAGTTCCAAAGTTGCCTTGAAGACTGGACTAGGTGCTAGCATCAGTGCATAGCTTCCCAAGGAGAGTACTTCAGAGGTGATGATGGTGATATACAGCAATGAGGTATGTAGCACTTTTTCTGAGATGAGTTTGTGAACTTAATTGTCAGATTTTTGAATATAGAGAGAAAGAAACAGAAATCTGGGCTTTTTCCAGATAGAATCACAGAGAGGTAGAAAGGAAGGAGAAGGGAGAGAGAAAAAGGGAGAGAAATGGGAATCCAGAGGAAAAGATAAATAAGTGAGGAAAAGAAAAGAGAGGAATTAATACTTATAAAAAAGAAAGCAGAGTTGAATTGGAAATTTTTACTAGTAAGTTTTAAAGATCATTTTCTTCTAAGCTATTAATATCATGGCTAGGGAAAGTGAAACCCAGAAGAGTTTCCCTGAGACTACAAGGAGTCAGGCTGATACTGACAATGAGAGATCCTACTTCCCCATGTTTTATTTTATACCATTCATGTTCTTTATCTTAATAGTTAAATATTGAAGAGCAAAATTAAAAGACAGAAACTCAACCTGATTTAAACACACATGGCTAAGGCTCTGAGTCTGCTGGTAGAAATACCTTGTGTGGCTCTATTCTTTCAAACTCCCAACAAGTATTCTGGGTGCTACTACACACATGACATTGTTCTGGGTTCTGGAAATACAGTGGATAACAGAGGAAATAAAGACAGACATTGAGGGTATTTTAATACTACAATTTTGTTGCTGCTAAGTAGAGGCAGTGCTTCCTCCTACATAATATTATGTCAGGGAAATCTTTCAGTCAGTCTTCCTTTTGTCAACCATTTTTGATTATCTGGGCAGAGCTAGAAAATCCTTACCCATGCTGATTTGCTGACCTCAAATTGCCTCTCTCCAACACTAAAATTTCCTGGATAAACCTAGATAAAGGATAGACCCTGTTCTCTAAATTTCCTTTTTGTACTATTATGCTAAGTTATTAAACATTTTGCCTAAGTGTCACATCCCAGTTTTATTTTATTTTATTTTTTTGAGACATCTAAACTCAGAAAATGCAGAAAATTTGGCATCCAATAGCACACTACCCCGTTTCCAGATGGACAAAGCCATATGCTGCAAGGGCCCCCTATGGTGACAATCTTGCTCTGTTTTGCAAGTCAAAGCAATCCATTGCTAAAGTCTTTGGTGATTCTAAATCTGGTTTCTTTGAGGTACCAGAGAACACTGCATTCTCTCCAGAGCTGATAAGTGCAACTTCATATCCTGCACACTAGAAACCTAAAAATATATCTATGTGCTTTGTGTAATTTTAGGATCTTTCTCCAAGAACTTCTAGAGGCTATTGACACTTTAGGGAAAATGGTGGAGGAGAAGATTTTCAATCCTAAAAGTTAGGTACCCTGAAAATTTACTAATCCACCTGGCTGAAATTCTTTACTCAAACTCTCTAATCTCTTATTCCTGCAATGTTATTAGTGTCTACCATCACATATTTATGACAACAATTTTTATTTGAAAATGTCTTTACTTTTACACCGTTTGCAAATATTCATTTATGCTATTTTTCACCATCGGCCAACTATGTGATTAACAGACTCAAATACCTTCTGGAAAGAAATGCTCAGGGAGTAATAAGCAATTTGTTTTGCAAGGTATAGTAAAATCATTATTTCCACCATATCAAGAATGTAATTATGAATAGTAATAAAGATTCCACACTCTAAAAGTGCTTCTCTTTCTGCACAGATTCACTCAGGTTTCAGATGTGGGTCTTTTGGTTAAGATAAGTGTATGTGGGGAGAGGGAACCCTTTGCTTAAGTTTCTAGGGGATAGCAATTTAGAACATTCAGTAAGAAAATTGTTCTGTGTGTGTGAAATTAAAATGTGGAATTGGAACTCAGCTTTAATGTGAAAAATATGCATCTAAGATTCTAACTAGTTGAGTTTTAAAAATGCCACTATTCATTTTGATGAATTCTTTCATTTTTCAAATAGGAGATTAGTTCTTTTTACTTAAGCAATTTTATTTAAACATTTGTTGAACATTTAGCAGGAACTAGATGATCTATTTTGTTCAACAGGAGATAAAAATTAACAACTCTTTGAAATGATAATTTTTGGAAATATTGGCTTACAAAATATATATAATTAAGATTTTTAAAAATAAACAACTTTTTGGTACTGGCAGCTAAATAACTTATTGAGAGAAATAAACAATACACAGATATTTCTATGTCTCCACTAAAAGACAAGCTGGCTTGAATATCAAATGAGGAACAAATAAATTTATAGGAGTACAAAAGTATAAAAAATTAAGTTTGATTAGGAATTTGAAGGATGGATTGAAGAAAGGATACACTTTTAAAAACAATAAAGCAAAGATATTCTGGATTGTCACTTCCCAAAAAAGACTTCTGAAATTTTTAATTAAGTAAAGTTGGTATCAATTAGAAAAAAAATCATTAAAATAAGTTTTCATATTTTTGACCTAATTATTTGAAATTTTTATTTTTTTAATGTGAGAAATACTTGTGGTTAGAAGCATATTATGTTTAATTTCATGTGTCAATTGAATCCCAGGAAGCCCAGATATGTTATTAGACATTATTCTGATTGTGTCATTGAGTGACATTAACATTTAAATCAGCAGACTGCATAAGCAGATTGTCATTTCCAATGTGAGTAGGCCTTATCCAAATAGTTGACAGTCCAAAATAGTGACCCACCTGGGGGTGAGAAAGAACTACTTTGGTCTGACAGCATGAGATAGAACATTGGTATTTTCTGGCCTTCGAATTTAAAATTTTGGCTCTTGGGTCTTGAGCCTGACAGCATTCAGAGGGGAACTTACATTATCCACTTCTCTTGTTCTCAAACCTTCAGGCCTTTAGACTCAGACTCGAATGATATCATTTGCTCTTCTGGGTCTTCAGCGTGCTGATTACAGATCTTGGGATGTCTCAGCCTGTATGTGTGTGTGTGTATCTATTAATAGATAGGTATTTTCTTCTTTGTATTTCTCTAGAAAACTATGACTAATACAGATTTTGGTGCAAAGAGTGGTCCTAGAGGTAAACGATTTTAAGGATGAGTTTTCTGAATTGGTTCTTGGGTTTCCAGATTGGCACCATACTTTGATTAGATTTAAAGAAATTAGTGGCTCTATTTCCAGTATTAAAAGAGCACTGATTACCCAAAATGTTACCTCTGGATACTTTAGTCGACCCTTTCAAAGAAGCAAAAATCTGGATGACTGTGTATGTAACACCTTCAAGTATTCTTGGAAAAATAATGAATATAACAAGAATATAACTGGTTATTACTACTACTGTCTGTCTTCAAAGTGGGGAAAGAAAAAAATGAGTTCAGGCATTTGAATAGCTTTGCACATGATGTGAGAGCTTCTGTGTGTGTTCTCAAGGAGACCTTTACCTGCTGTAGCCATAGAGCTGCTCTTACTGAAAATCAAATGCCGAATCTCATCCTACATCCAGCTAAATTATGGTGTAAGTTGAATTCTTGGCGTTACTGGGTGCCACTATTAAAGTGAGAGCTATTATTGTAGAAAGCCTGAGTGGAAGCTACTAGAACTCCTCCACTAAAATGCATTACTGCATTCCTGGAGAAATTGGTGAGATTAGCACCACCATTAAGGACTTGAAAGATACAGAAGTGGTGAATTCCATCACCTTTTCATTCAATTGTTCTATTTAGCCTGTGCAGAATGGTGGATTTTGAGAAAGACAATGAATTTTTGAAAGGTTAACTACATAGTGACTCCATTTGCAGCTGTGGTATCAGCTGTGGCTTCATTACTTCAGCAAATTAATGCATTCACTGGTAAATGATATGCAGTTATTGATCTGGATATATATTTTTTTCTAATACTACCAGTGACCCATCAGAATCAGTAATATTTTTGCTAGGAAGGCCATAATTATGCTTTTGGCATAGAAAAAAGCAAATAAAGTTGAACCTGTTGTACTCTAGGTTTGCGTCAACTCTCCTGTCTTATGTCATAATTTATTGTGCAGAGATTTTTTTTCTCAGTTTTATTGGAGTTTTATCAAAGTTTATAAGGAACATGATTTCTTTTTTCCCTCCATAAGTTGTACACAATGTGAGAGTGTTCAGAACACTACTTGGGTGAAAGGCTCAACTACAACTTGAACTTTATCTTAGAACTGAACACAATGTAACCTAAACATTTGTACTCTCGTATTAATCTGAAATTTTAAAGAAAATATACCACAAAAAAAGAAAGAAAATATATCACATGGGTCCTATATATTGATAACATTATATTGATTGGACTTAGCAAGAAATAGCAACTACTGTAGATTTATTGGTGAGACACTTTTTTGTCAGACACAGGGAATAAATCCAACAAAGTTTCAGAGACCTCTTACCTGTTTCTAAAGTCCAGGGCTGTGAAGCATGTTAAGATATCCCATCTAAAATCAAACACAAATTGTGTGTCTGGCCTCTACTGCAACAAAAAATTAGGCACAGTGTTTAGTGAGACTTCTTGGATTTTGGAGGTGTGATGGTTAATTTTATGTGTCAACTTGACTGAGATAAGGAATACCCAGATATCTGGCAATGCATTATTTCTGAGTATATCTATGAGGGTGTTGCATTTGGATTTGTAGACTGAGTAAAGGAGATTGCCAATGTATGTGAGGCATCACCTAATACATTGATGGCCTTAATAGAATTAAAAGGCAAAGAAAGGTGAATCTGCTCTTTCTACTTAATCAGAGATATAATTTCTCTCATCCTTAGATATTGGCACTCCTGGTTCACAGGCCATCAGATATAAGATTGGTTCAACATACATAAATCCACCACATAAATAGAAGAACAAACAAAGGCCCTATGATCCTCTCATTAGATGCAGCAAAAGCATTCAAAAAAATTTATCATCCTTTCCTAACAAGAACACTTAAGAAAATTGGGTGTGTACAGTGGCTAATGCTCGTAATCCTAGCACTCTGTGAAGCCAAGGCTGGTGGCTTGCCTGACCTCACAAGTTCACATCTAAAACTTGAGACTCTGTCTCTAAAAAAATTAGCTGGGTGTTGTGGAGGGCACCCATAGTCCCAGCTACTTGGGAGGCTGAGGCAAGAGAATCACTTAAGCCCAAGAGTTTGAGGTTGCTGTGAGCTGTGATGCCAGCCACCATACTGAGGGTGACAAAAGGAGATTCTGTCTCAAAAACAAAACAAAACAAACAAACAAAAAAACACTCAAGTAAAGAGATGGGACATTTATTAAACTGATAGAAGCCATTTACAACAAATCCACGCCAATACCATATTGAATGGAGTAAAATTGAAAACATTTCAACTTCAAACTAGACCCAGACAAGTATATCCACTCTCTCTCGCCACTGCTATTCAACACAGTGCTGGAAGTTTTAGCCAATGCAATTGGACAAGAGAAAGATATGAAGGGTATTTAAACAGGGACATAGGAGGTTCCAGGTCCAGTTTTTTTCTTTGCTGATATGATCTTATACTTAGAAAAATTCAGGGACTCAACCACAAGGTTCCTGGAAGTGAACAAGAAACACAGTAATGTCTTGGGATATAAATCAATGTCCACAAATCAATAGCCTTCATATATGCCAATAATGGTCAAGCTGAGAATCAGATCAAGCACACAATATTCTTTACAGTAGGTTCAAAGAAAATGAAACACCTGGAAGTATAACTAACAAAGGGCATGAAGGATCTCTATTAAAAGAACTTTGCAATTCTGAGGGGAAAAAAATAGAAGAAGACAATAACAAATGGAAGAACATACCATGTTTACAGCTGGGAAGAATCAACATTGTTAAAATGTCTGTAATACTCAAAGTGATCTATAGACTTAATGCAATCGCCATCAAAGTACCACATCATACCTTGAAGAACTTGAAAAAATAGTAGTTCTTTTCATGTGGAACCAGAAAAATGCCTCAAAAGACAAATTCAATTCTAAGAAATAAAAACAAATCCAGAGACATGACGTTACCAGACTTTAAATTATTATAAGTCTACAGTTTTCAAAACAGTGTGGTAGTGACACAAAAATAGAGTTATGGATCTATGGAATAGAACAGAGAACCTAGAGATGAAACCAGACATTTATCACCATCTAATCTTCAGTAAATCAAACGAGAGCATATGCTAGGAAAAGGAATTCCTATATAATAAATGGTGCTTGGAGAACTTGATTAACTACAAGTAAAAGACTGAATCTGGATCTGCATCTCTCACCACTTACAAAAATTAACTCTCACTAGATAAAAGATTTAAATTTAAGACACAAAATGATACAACCTCTAGAACAGTGTTTTTCAAACATTTTTTATATCATGGCAAACTGGAACCTGTGGTTAAACTTCCACGGCACACTTAAATTATGTTGATTAAAAAAAAAGAGCAAAAAGTTATGGAATATCAAAGAGAAAATTAAATACTATTCAAAAATTTATTTCTTTTTCTAGAGAAAAAAAGACAAAGATGGTCACTTTATATTGGTCAAGGGAAAGGTGTGGGTTCAATTTCAGTCTTCTGCAGGTTGCCAGCCAGGTTTCCCAGCACCACTTGTTAAATAGGGAGTCTTTTCCCCATTTAATGTTTTTAATTGGCTTGTCAAAGATCAAATAGCGGTAAGTATTTGGGTTTATCTCTTGCTTCTCTATTCTGTTCCAAA
>CAUYON010150761.1:0-10540 GCA_963573935.1 Arctocebus calabarensis | reverse complement strand
GCCCACTCCCCGGAGCAGACGGCCCTGGACTCCCAACCCCGCCGGCGGAACCATGAGCTCCGGGCAGCAGCAGCCGCCGCCGCAGCGCAGGGTCACCAACGTGGGGTCCCTGCTGCTCACCCCGCAGGAGAACGAGTCCCTTTTCACCTTCCTCGGCAAGAAATGTGTGTTCTTCGCCACCCCAGCCCTCGAAGCCGGCAACTGGGAGTGGGAAAGGAGGCGGGAGATGCGCGGGGAAGGTCCCGCAGCCGGCCAGGCCTCCAGCCAGCCCGGGCCCGGCTTCGGCGCCTGTAGCCCTGCGCTCCGGGTGCGCGCCAGGGCGGCTGGGGAACAAGGGAGTGTCACCTAGCCCAGGCCTGCCTGGAGCCCACCTTGGCTGGGTCCTTGCTGCTGCTTAAAACTCTACTTTCAGGTCATAAGGGGGTTTTCTTCCTGCAAGAGCAGCTTCATCTCAGCAAAGGGGCCCTTGTTCTGGCTCTAGCTACAGTTCCCAAGGGGGATACCTTCCTTAAAAATTCTGGGTTCGAGGCAGTGACTGTAGGTGAGGTTTAGTTTCCCTTTAGAATTCCAGGAGCGAATGAAGTCAAGACCAAGTTTCCTGTTATTCTTCTGATCAGAAAAACAGCTACCCCACCCCACCCCCAAAGCAGAGAAAGGGGGTTTATTTCTGCAGCAGCCTGGCTTAACCTAGGCTTCGTTTCTATTCTTCTTTTCATGTTTCTTTGTTTTCCTCTTGGTGGAAGGGTGCCGCTTTTCCCTGCAACCATGCACAAAGAAACCTCAGTGTCTGCTGGTTCTTGGTTTTGGGGGGCAGAGAATGCTTAGGTGAGCGCTGTTGAGCGGATTCCAACGGCAGATGCCTGGCCAGCCGGGAAAGAAGTGCTTCGTTTTCTTTTTCATTGTAAATACACATATTGAGTAACTAAATGTTGAGGTCAAAATCAGGAAATGTTGATACTTTCCCTCAGGTGTTTACTAGATCTAAAAAAGGAGATAAGCATGTACAGGTGAGTGATGGCTAAGAGGCTGCGTGTCAGGTGGGAAGATGCCTTGACTTCTTAGCAAGCAGGAAACGGGTTCGAATTCAGGGTCACTTTGAACAACTTTCTTAACCTTTCCTAGATTTGGTTTTCTTACCTGTAAAACAGCGATACTCTCTCATGGAATTCTATGGATTAGAAGGACTGTGTGTAAATATATAGAAACTATTTTTATAAAGGTTTGGGAGATCGAAGGAGAGGATGGTAGGAGACAGCATGAGTAAAACCGTTTTAGAATGGGTGATACCCGAATATTTAAGATTAATAGGTACTCCCCAGATTGATGAGAGGTGTGAAACAGCTTAGAAAACTAGAAAATCTATTAACAGTTATGGAACAAGGAAGGTTTCCACTTGGGTTCTCAAATTTAGGTACCCACAGGAATCCCTGGAGAAATTGTTAGAACTACATATGGATCTACAATTCCTAGATAATAATCAAATTCATTGGGTCTGACATGGACTTTTGGCATTTCTATTTTCACCAAGCTTGACAGAAAATTCTGATTTATGGCAGTTGGAGAACCATGGCTGAAGTCCACTAAGTCCACTGTTGTGTGAGAGGGTGATCCTTGAGCACATTGGAACTCTTTTGGTTGATACTTTGTGAGTTAAGTTAGAACAAGCTCTTTTAGTAGAGTATTTCTCTGCCCCTTTTATATATCAATTTACATTTCATAGCCTTGATAGGGAAGATATACTTGGGAAATATTTCACTCGACAATGGGGAACCACAGGATCAGATTTGACTTTTAGGAAGTTTTCAGGGAAAAAATGTAGAAGGTGGATTGAGGATTGTGGGAGTGGAGACAAAGGAGATCAGTGTTATAGTATGGCCCATGAAGTATGATGAGGGCCTGAATTAAGGCAGCACTGTTGGGAATGCAAGGACAATTAAAATGTCTGCAACAGAACTTAGTCCTAGTTAGATATAGAGGGTAAGGGAAAGGGAATTTCACTGAGAACAGGCATTTATAATCAGCACAAAGAGTAGTTGGAAATATATACATATCTAATTAGCTGGAAATATGCCTAGATAATGAAATTCTAGTGATTGGCTGTCAAGGAGGTGGTAAATCTCAGTCACAATTTTTCACAAATCTTTGTCACAATGTTAAAAAAACATTTTCTAGAAATTGAGGTTTCATTTAAAGTTATACGTACCATATGAATATATGATTTGTACTTTTACGTAAATAGTTGTGACGCTGTTTACTAGCTGGTAGTGTTAGAATAGAAGAACAATTTTTAAAAGTTATAAACAAGAGTATTAGGTCTTGTTTTGTAGTTCTGTTACTTTTCATGTAAGTATGGTTTATTTTCTATAAAGAGTATATATATGCAGTATTGCTGAGTGGGAGAGTTTATATAGTCCTGACTAAGAAATTAAGGATTGGGAAAAATAAAATCTTAATAGCTCTCTATATAGGTACCTCTGGTCTAAATGGTTTGGGTTGATAATTTTGTTGACTATGACATTTCCCTGCCATACTCACCTGGCTTGTTTTTTCGAGACTTAGTGATACTTAAGAAGCCATTTTTATTAAACAACTTTAATCTTAATTTCTTATTAATTGTTATTATTTGTTTTAAATTGTAGTATCTATGTTTGTGTTGTTAGTTATGGGAGGCAGACTCTATGCCTAAATAATCTATAATTTTCATAACATCCAGCACGCAGATCCATGAATACTTATTGATTGAATAATTCTAATTGCTCTCTTGGTGCTTCCTTAGGACGGTGGTTCTCAACCTTCCTAATGCCGCAACCCTTTAATACAGTTCCTCATGTTGTGGGGACCCTCAACCATAAAATTGTCTTCGTTGCTACTTCATAAGTGTAATTTTGCTACTGTTATGAATTGTAATGTAAATATCTGATATGCAGGATGGCAACCCCTGTGAAAGGGTTGTTCGACCCCCAGGTTGAGAACCGCTGCCTTAGGAGGTCATTCAGCATTTCTTATCACTTGATTAGGTTTATCAAACCTTCAGTTTCTAATGCAGATGGTATAAGGATATTAATCTTCATTTATTAGGAAAACAAGAGGTTTAATTCTGTTGTTGAACTAATTTAAGTGGCAGCTGTAGCTGTGTGACAGTATGTTGTTTCTGTTCTACGTCAGACTTTTTAGATAGTGATTCTAGATAGCGAGGAAAATATGCTTAGGGAGGGATCATGGTCTTGAACAATGATGGCCTGAATAAAGCACTGCTGGTGGGAAGTTAGGGCTAGGAAATGTAGTTTGCCTTGAGTCATGAGGAAAGAGAAGGTTAAAATTTACTGGATTTAGAATACAAAAAAATGAGAAGGTTCCCTTGTGTAGTACAGAGGAAAAGAAGAGCACAAAAGTAGATGTAATACAGGGTGGACTATAAACTCAGGAAGAGATTCAGGAGTCCAGCAGGACTGGGTTATAAATTAAATGGTTATAAATTCAGGAGTCCAGCAGAACTGTTTCTGGTTATTCTTAGCTCTATGGCATAGGCACATTTCTTAACAAATATGTGCCTTAATGTCTAAATGTGTAAAATATGCTTAGTCAAGGATTTCAAAGAATGACTCAGTGGTTATGTAAAGCACTTACTAGTACATGATACTTTTCTGGGAGTTTGGAGAAGCAAGTGGAAGACAGTTGTTAATACTGTTCAGGAATCAGTTTAGATTCCTGTTACTGGCAGGGAGGATTCAGAGTAAAATTTTGAACTCTATATTGTAATACTGTTTTAAGTGAGTAAATTTTTTAAATTGTGTTTAAAGTCAGTTAATTATAGAACATGTAAGTAAAAGTTAAGGAGCAGCTTGAATAAATCTCTTTGAGGACTCTCTGAGCAGTCCAGACCTCCCTGGCTGCTGACTAAAGAAGAAGGAGGGCACTGATAAAACAGGTGTTTCCAGATTTTAGTCCATGCTCTGCTAGCATTAATTGTGAATTTGTAGGCAAGAATTTCGAAAATGAGAGGTTGGACAAGATAACGCCATAATTTTTCCACCTTGAATGTAGCAGCATTCTAGATGCCCGGGATTCTGTAGCAAAGAAAGAATAACTCTATTGTTAATCCTGGTATACAGGATAAAGTACTACATACCTCATTGCCGAATATCAAATATGGTCACCTTCAAAGTACTCCTCTTGGGAAGCTATGCACAGATACTAGCACCTCGTTTACCCTTCACATCAATTTTGGAACTTTTTTTCTGGAATGGCCATCAGAATTGTCATTGTATTACACTTATTATCCTGAATGTCATCAAACATCTATCTTTCAATATTTTCTTTATCTTTGGATAAAGAAAAAAGTTATTAGGGACCTAATCAGGTGAATAGGGAGAGTGTTCCACTATAGTTATTTATTCACCTGCTAAAAATCCCCCTGTAGTGCCATGTGAGCTGGTGCAATGTCATGATGCAAGAGCCATGAGTTACTGGCCAAGATTTTCAGTTAAGATTTTCCTGCTTATCAATATTTACTTGATTTGCTATGTTGCTCGCATTTAGCGGACCATTTTTACACACAATTTGATGAATTTTTGCAATGTTCTTATCAGCTGTACTCGTTATTGGTTTCCCATTCTTTTCATTAATGATGCTTACTCTCCCTTCAGAAAAATGTTTAATCCATTTTCTTCATTGCATTATCCTCATAAACATGTGCCTGATTTTACTTTTCACTCTTGCCAGGCTTAACAAGAAATTTCATGTTTCCTGCTATAATTCAAGCTTCAACATTCTTGGATGGCACCCCGAAACACGCAGCAACAATAATGAATGCCACTCAGCAGACACTGCCACACAGCTACACAAACAGTGAGACACTGATATACCAAGGTTATGAAACCTTATTGAGTTGTTTTTACAAGCAGCTAACATAAGTGCATAGTGGCAAGTTCATGAACTTGCTGTCAGATCTGGTACACAAATCTATTTAAGTCACTACAGTGAATTAAGGCAAGCTTTTTCAAATGTATATAATCACAAATAGAGGTGTTAGAAACTGAAACACCAGACTGGTTTTGCTTAACTTCAGTGTCTAGCACCATGTACTCACAGTTGACAGAATACATGTTTCGTTCTGTATTCATTTTCCAGTTATCTAACCCAAGAGTCTATTCCCACAGCAACCCCTTTCCAATAGACACAGTTGTACAAATACTTTGATTTTTGTGAAGCAACCTAGAAGGAAAGATGCAATAAACTAATAAATGGGTAGAACAAAAAAAGATATAAAATGCATAGGTTGTTGATTAAAATACATGATAGCAAAAGAAGAAAAATGATTGGAGAGGGGTTAGTGCTCCCTAGAACCAAGCTTGAATCAAACAAATTGATTTCTTATCAAATCTGCAACTACAGCTCATTCAAGATGGCTTCAATATGAAGTGAAGAAGAAGGTGGCACAAAAGAGCTTTGGTGTCAAGTGGAAATGTCTTCACAACTTGACTTTAGGTTGATTACCTGTAGACTTTGATCAAGTCTCTTTTCTAAGCCTTAGTTTCATCTTTTAGAACTGTTACTGACAATACAAGTGAAATCTACAGCTGAAAATGCAGGTATTAAGTAGTATCTATTAATTCTGATAGACTCTCCTCACAAAGTTTCTGTTACTAATAAACCCCTAACTAATGTCAGGGAGTATCATTCAAAATAAGTTACTGCCTTTAGAAACACAATGGAATTAACTAGAATAGGAAAAATGATCTCCCTAGCAGACTCAGGGTGAAGTACTGGCAGGCAGACAAAGATCACACAAAGAGTGTGTTCCTGATTTGAAAATTGCTCAAGGTGAATTTTTTTTAGCAAGCTCTTCTAAAATAATGACCTTTGTTTTTCTTAAGCTCTGTGAGATTAAAAGAATTTAATCAAAGTCTGTTCCTTAGCAGCCAACTCAGTGAAATCTCGGAAATAACTCTTAGCTAAGGCCATATTTCCTGGTAAAACTAGGAGCTCCAAGGAGTTCCAGGGACAGAAGAGAATGCCTGAAATTAAAATTAATAACACAAAGGAGCAAAAAAAGTCACAGGAAGTGGTACAAAAGGAAACGTCTAGTGTCGGTGACTCCCAATTAACAAAGTATATGAAGAAGAAATGAGTAAAAAGATTAAACAATGGGAACAACAGGGCAGATTTCCATGATAATCCCCTATCAGTGTCACATTCAAAAAAGTTTGGCTTTGGCAAGGAACACTAATAGTCACCTCCTAATCGTGCATTCGCTCTCTGATGTTTAAGCAGCGTGTAGAAGGAGTTCTTTAATTTGAAACTTTACAACAAAAGAAATTAAGAGTATAAGTAAAGTAAATGAAACTATAGGTATATGCATACAAACATTTCACATACACAGTACATGTATTCAGATATGGTTTTATTGAACTATAAGTCAACCTCCCCATTCCACCCTCACACCCACTGGGGAGGAAGTGCATTTTAGCTAATCCCAAGGTGTCTCTCTCCTTATCCCTACCTGTCCTTACTCAAATTATTTTGAATTCCGTACTGGTCTTGCCATTAGACCGTGCAAATCTGAAGCCATGTATACACACAGTGTAGCTTGTTGTCTATGGGAGGTTACTTTACAGATTGGCTGTCTTTCTTAATATGACTTTTCTTCTTTTTTTTTTGAGACAGAGCCTCAAGCTGTCACCCTGAAAAGAGTGTTGTGGCATCACAGCTCACAGCAACCTCCAATTCCTGGGCTCAAGCGAGTTTCTTGCCTCTGCCTGCCAAGTAGCTGGGACTACAGGCACCCACCATAACGCCCAGCCATTTTTTGGTTGCAGCTGTCATTGTTGTTTGGCGGGCCCGGGCTGGATTTGAACCGCCAGCTTAGGTGTATGTGGCTGGTGCCTTAGCCTGTTGAGCCACAGGCACCGAGCCAATTTGACTTTTCTTTTACAATGTCTTCATTAACACAACTTTCCTCTTTCCAGGGAGGTAAAGTCACAACTATTATATGATAATCTTTACCCAACTCTAATCAAGCCCTAATATTGAAAGACCTGTCTTAAACCAGACATCAAAAACCTCATATATATATTTTGTTTACCCTCCCTCTTCAAAATGCTATTAAAAACTTAACCAAGGTAGAGAGCGTCATTATTTACCATGTTAAGCCACAAACTTAGCTTTGCCTTACCAACCAGTTACTTGGGTGGCATTTTTAGGGAGCAAGCATTCAACAATTATGAGCCTCCCTGGATGGATAATAATTACAGTATATGAGAGAGTTGTGTGTGTATAAAATGTGATCCTTAGAAGTGTTCATTGCTAATATGGTTGCTGCTTTATATTGTTTTCTCTGTCATTACATTCGTATGTCACCCTGTTAACCTTCCTTTAAACTTTCTTTTTAATGTGTCTCCATGTGCTTCCCTTTTGTTCCATTGTGCAATAAAACGTCTCAGAGATGTCATCCTCTAGAAAACAAGCCTGACTATGGCCACAGGCAATACTTCACTAAAGATGATGATAATCCTCCAAGGGAGTCTCGTACAGTAAAATTCTCACATCTCTCAGTGGTCACACAAGAGATTATCCTGTGTTGCATGACCGGAGACGCGAGGGGCTATAGCTTTACCTCAGGTGTAGATCTGCACTGTAATGTTAAGAAGGGCACAAGAAGCAGGCTATAAGCTCTGTTGTGGCATGTAGCAAATTAACTATTTCTGACTACCTTATATACTTTTGTAGTCATGTGCACACTTAATCTATGATTTATAATATTCATTATTTAACTTTAAACTTAAGCAGCAGATATCCTGTGTTGGAAAATAGCACAATGCTCTTTTAAGTCTTAAAAAATGTACATAAAAATAAGAGACAGAGCTATAGAACTATTTCCTTATGTACTCAAGAAGTTAACCTTAAATGGGTCTTTGACTTTGTTTCTCCACAGTGCTAAGATCTTGTCCCAGGCAAGAACCTAGGAGACAATGACTGCAAAAGCTTCAAAGTATCTGTTCCCGGATGACCAGAAAACAGTCTTTGTGTTTGCCTCAGGGTTACCCAAATCCATTGCTTTTTCTGTGAAGGCAAAAACCAGTTTAACCCATTAGTGGCTTACTTGAATGAGACTTACATGTGGGGATTTCTAACCCCACAGTTCCCTCTTATTTTTATTGTTACATACTATTCATGTCTATCATCATTGCAGCAAACACTTGAGCATAATGTTCATTCTGTTGTTGAATGGCTCTTTTTTGAGAATAACATACAATATTAATCCAATTATTAAGAACAAGGCCAAGGATACTGCACCACCTGCTGTCGCTGCTGCTGCTGTCACACCTATAATCCTAACAATCACTGCTATCAGAAGTCCAACAAAATGCTTGGTCTGTTTGAGAATTCGATCTGCCAGCAACTGTAGCACTTTCAAAGTGGGTGACTCTTCCCAAGGACGATTTAAATTCACTGATATCCAAACGCCTGTTTGGGCTGTCAACAAATATAGCTATTCCTTTTTAGATTAAAACTCAGAGATTGATTAATGCAAGTAAACAACTGACATGAGACACAAAATATTTCTCCTGTTTTTGCATTCCATTTAATATTTTCTTTTAACCATACAAATGGTAGCTGCAAACAAGCTTGTATGCTCTTCCTTTCCTGGAGCCAAAACTCCATTGTATACTGTTGAGGAGTGGTGGTGTGATGATAATGTAATCCACTTATCCAAGCCTTTAATGGTTGTAATGCAGCAGCTACTTTCCACAAGTGATTTTGCTTTGGATACCCACTAATTCCAGGTGCAAGTGGTGAAAAACCTACATCAGTCCAACTCATAGGAGTGGTCATTTGAACACTTACTTTCTCATTATTTGGATAAGTATAGTTATCTTCAGGCAGATGAAAACTTACTGGAGTTTTAATACCATCCAATAAGGTTGCCTTAGGACTCCAATCACACACTTCACCTTTAGAAGTGTTGGCGAGAAAGTAAACCTTTTCTCCCTTACAATGTGTCCAATGCAACCAATCTTTCACTTCTTTAAAGCTATATTCTTTACAAGGTGGAAGTTCTAAATTAGTTGGAACATACCCAGGTGCAAGTCTAGAGATAGAATTTGCACTTAACATGAACATTTCTTTTTTAAAATCTCTGTTTGGAGAAGGTCGATCATAGTGGCTCAACCAAAACTGAGTGTCCATGCCTAAACACTGATATTGCTGACCAAAACAAATTGGAGGGCCTGTCACTCCAGTAACATAATTAGAGATCATAGTGCTCTCTTCTTCAGGTTTAAAAGGCCCACAAGTATCATAAGGGCCTGGGAGCCACACTGAATCATTGACATAAATTGGCACAGTTGGTTCTGTCTAACTAACTCCTCACAAAAGTGGAGGATTAGGAATATAAGTCCAATAATGATAATCTCCTTTAGCAGTAGTAATAATCAAAGCAAACATAGCCAGAAACAAATTAACAGATGTTACCTTACGATATCTTCTTCGTAGGCTATTGGTTGCCACAGCTCCCAATCTTTGTAGTTGTTCCAAGGTCACCATTCCTGGATTGGGGGTTCTTGTCTTTCTCTTCTTCCTTCTCAGTTTCTTGTGTGTTAGAGACAGATGTTGGAGTCTCGTTGTTATGCTGCCTATTTTTCTTGGGCATTTCTCTGACTCTCCTCATTGGATGCTTCCTCATAAGGAGGATGTCCTAGTTTGATGTTTTTATCTGGAATCCAAAAGTTACGATTTCCTATGGAAACATAAGCAAACCCTCTTCTCCATCTTATTACTGCGGCTGGAAGCCACTCATTTTTAAGAATATCCTTGTAATATACAGGTTGGTCAGCAGGTGGCTTTGTGACCACACGCCAATGTTTAAAAGCTGGTGTTTAATTTTCATCATTCAAATTTAAAAAATTTAAAGTGAATAAAGCTGAGGATATTTTATTTCTTGGAGTAGTATACCGTGAATTCCCCCTTTGTTTTAAGATCATTTCTTTTAATGTTCTATTTTGTCTTTCTATGATTGGTACTACTTCCTGGAATTCCTGTTATGTGATTAATATTATGTAATTTTAAAAAATTTTACATTTATTGGAAATATATGCAGAACCATTATCTATTTTAATTGTATTTGGCTTTCTCATAATAGTAAAAGCTTTTAATAAATGAGTAATTAGTTGCCCAAGAAAAATGAGAATAAGTATCAACTGAATGATGAATATATTTAGTTTTTCCAACTTCTGGAAATTGAGTTACATCCATTTGCCAGATTTGATTAGATTTTAAACCTCTTAGATTAACTCCTTGTGATAAAGGTGGTGCTACTATAGGTTGACAAGTTGGGCAAGATCTAATTATAGCTTTTGCTGAGTGCCAAGATATGCAATGTCTTTGTTTTAAGGATTTGGCATTGGAGTGATGTACTTTATGCTCTTGTTGAGCAGAAAGAACTGAACCAACTAATTGATCAATTGCATGATTTCCTTCTGATAAAGGTCCAGGTAAACCTGAATGAGCTCTTATGTGTGTTATATATAATGGCTGTAAT
>CAUYON010150760.1:0-13171 GCA_963573935.1 Arctocebus calabarensis | reverse complement strand
TGTAGAGTATCAATGTCTTTATATAGTGATCAAGAAAATGCCATGAAGGCTATCTGTAACAGTACGATCAAAACATTTCTGATTGTATATGAAGCACATTCTGCCCTATGATTGCACCAATGTACACAATTATGATTTAATCAAATTATTTTTTTAAAAAGCTGGATATAGGAATTTGAGGGTGGAGGAAAGTTCAGGGATGGACTCTGGGAGCACAGGGGTGGGAGTGAAAGCCACAGGAGGCAGGAGGTCGCTCAGTAAGCAGCAGACTAACCCCACTTGTGATAAATACCTTGTGGCAGATTATTGTAGGTTACTCTTCCCAAGTCCTATTTTCCTCATTTAGTAGGACAATGTGGCCCCGCACGGTCTTGTGACTTGCTCTTCTTTGTCTCAGGCAGAGCACACTTCCCTCTGCATTAGCTTGGGGCTTGGCCATGTGTCTTGCTGACCAGCAAATGTGAACAGAAGTGAAGGTGCCCCAGTTCCAGGTGGCAACTTGGAGGGGACTCACAGGTTTCAGCTTGAAGTTCCACCACTGCTGTGAGAGGAGCGTGCCCCAGGGAGCTGCCACCCTTCAACCTGGGACCCAGAATGAAAGACACAGGAGAGTCCAGCCACGCCCAGCCACAGCCACCAGAGCTGCAGGTAGCTGGATGTCATCCAGGGGAGAAGCCAGTGGTTGATGTAATAAGCCGCTGAGGTTTGATAGAGTTATTTGTTATTGCAGCAAAAGCTGACTAATACATAAAGACAGCCTGCTGCCCAAAATGCAGGATTGGTCTCGCTCAAAGACTTCAGGCCACCAAGCCTAAGAGAGACCAGGAAGCTGTGCCAGGTCAGACTATGGCACTATGAGGGAGGGGTCAGGTTGACCCCCAGAATTCCCGGCTCCATTTAGGTGACCCAGCAACTTTCCACTTTGCCTTTCCATCAAGCCTGCTCTGAAGGACTCAGCTAACCTATAAGGCTGATGCCAGCAGAGCTGTTGACATGCAAAGACAACACAGGACACGCTCCCCCTCTGGTGAGCTAGCATCTGGTCCACTCACTGAGCACATGAGGCTGGACGCGACGGAGGCAGAGACCATCCACTACCAGTTCTGGACAGCAGCCTGACCCAGCAGCCTGCAGGAGCAGGTGCAGGAGCCCCCAGACATGTGCCAGCCCCGGGTGCCACCACACACCTGGCACAAGATTCAGTTCCGCAGAGCTGCGGGACATGGCCTCATTTTAACCAAGATGTGGGCCTCTTCACTCCCCACAGGTAAACACGACTCACCAAGCAGTGTTCCTTGGGCGTGCTGGGCTGAGTCTGGGGAGGAAGGCTGGTTTGTATGTAGGAAAAACAGACTCTGTGATCCTGAGAGAAACGTGGCCAAGGCCTCTATCAATACCAAATAGCCAACACACACACACACACGTCACATACTCACATACAACATACACACACATCCCCCACAACACATGTACACCACATACACACACGGTGCACACTTCACACACCACACATACACATTCACAGGTGCCACACGCATCACATGCCAACCCCACACACACACCACACATACACACACACTGCATACTTCATACACACACACACACACACACACACACACACGAAAGTCTGACAGCTAAGCTCTTGAACTTGCCACCGTGCACTTACGTTGGCAGCACTGTCCAAACAGCTCGATCAGGTTTCATGCCCTGACGTCCCAGTGTTTCACAGCTGTGTTCATGCTGACGTGTGGCAGTGTCTTGTTGAGTGTTCATTATTATTGCATGTTTTTGTGTACCATCACAAGAATGTCAGAGCTTGAATTAGAGCAACGAACAAACATCATAAATTTCTCATTAAACATGGTCAGAGTGGAAGTGAATTCAGAGACATGTTAGTTTAAGTTTATGAGGATAACGCCGTGAAGCAGACAGCAGTGTACAAAGGGATTAAACATTTTTCTAAGAGAGCATGTGTCATTGACGAAGAGAGGCTGGGGCAGCCAGTAATGAGCAGAACTGATGAAAACATGGCAAAAATCCATCAAATCCTGCATCAAAACTGTCCGCCGACTGTGAGAGGAACAGCAGACCGTGTACCAGTGATAGAGAAACAGGAGAATCTTAACTGAACTTCTTGGCCAGCAATTCATGGCTCCCCTATCACCACAGTGCACCAGCTCACACAGCACTGCCTATCAGGGAGTTTTCAGCCAATAAACAAACAGCTGTATTGGGACACCCTTCCCACTCACCCGATTGACCCTGGCAACTTTTCTACTTGTTTATTTTTTTCCTTTTATTAAGTCATATACACATAGATCAATGACTTTTCTATTTACCCAAAGAGAATATGGAAAGGAAGACACTTGGATAACACTCAAGACATCAAGGGTAATATAATGACAGATTGATGGCCATTCAAGAGAAGAAGAACGGCTCGGAAGGGTGGACTGGGCATGGGCGAGGACCTGGAAGGTGGCCATAGATATCCACTGGCAATGAGGTTTGCAGCGCTGTCCCCTAGGACGAGTTCAGGAAGTTTATTCTCAGCCCTGGTACACATACACTTACACCACACACACACACCCATATACAGACACCACACAAGCCACACATACATACTCACTACATGTACGCTACGCACACCCCACACACATACCACATGCACACGCCACACGCATATACAGACACCACACAAGCCACACATACATACTCACTGCATGTACGCTACGCACACCCCACACACATACCACATGCACACGCCACACGCATACAAACCACACATTCACCACACACAGAACACGCCCTCATACACACGTCACATTCCATACGTACCACAAGCATACTGCACACCACAGGTACATACGCACCACACACACCACACGCACAACAGACACTCGCCACATAACACCACACACACAAGATCTGCATGAAGTAAACAGAAAGGAAATGAAAACCAAGATTAATTTCTCTTGCGCTGCCTATTGGATTAAAACAGAGAAGACAAGCCCAAATTAAGTGTTTTGTAGTTTATCTCTGTGATAGTCATGACATTAAGATGATTTCACATACTCTTCCCATCAGGTGGTATTCGGGGCTCTGTCATAAGGACAACGGCAGCGTGTCTGCGTGAGACAGAGCTCACACGTGTGCCAGTCTGTCCTGGCCACCCCCTAGCAGAGAAGGAAACTTTCCCTTCCTCAGAAATGAAGTCTCAGGTGGCTTTGCCTGGATGGCAAACACATGACTAAGGCCCAGATTTCCACCCGCCTAGAAGGCTTGACCTTGAAACAACGTACGCATTCCAGGGCCCCTGCCTTAGACCCACAGGAAGCATCAGCCCCTCAGTAAACACCGCCAATACACAATATTCACCCATCTGATTTGTTCAAGGACATCTCTGTGATTTCTTTGATAAAACAAAACAGAAGTTAGTAATTTCCTCCTAAACAAATTTCTTACAATAATTGTTAAAGTTCCCAGAGTTACAGTAATCACATGACGAATAAAAAACATTCTTGAAATGTTTTCTTTTTGAATAATGAAACTATTTATTAAAGCACCCCGGGCACCCCAGCTTTCTTCATCCTTCCGGCAGCATCTGAAGCCTTGGAGAGAAGCTTGAAGCACAGCTGACCAGTGACCCGCCAGCCGCTGCTGCTACCTTCTGGGTCGTCCCTGGCCTTTCCGGGCCGTCCACCTGCCATCCAGTCTGTCTCTGACAACGACAATGCCCCAAGCACATGCCTGCGTGCTCTGACGTGCAGGCCTGGAACCTCTTCTCCCTCCTCACGCTGCCTAACTCCAGTTTGCCCCTCGGACGCACCGTCCCTGCAGCAGTTCTGGGTGACACACGCCTTGCAGGGCCCTCACGGAGCACCTGTCCTCTGTCACAGGGCAGAGGCTGGGAACAGGGCTCACAGCAGGACCACCTGGGTTTAAATCTCAGCACCACCCACTAGCTGTGTGACCTTGGATAACTGGCTCAACTTTTCTTTTTTTTTTTTTGCAGTTTTGGTCTGGGCTGGGCTTGAACCCACCACCCCCATTATATGGGGCTGGGCCCTACTCCTTAAGCTACAGGCGCTACCCTGACTTAACTTTTCTATGTGTCAGTGTCCTTATTTGTAAAAAGGGGATAATAGGAGCAGCCAGTTGTGGAACTAGGGTAGGAACTGGATACTTCAGTAAATGTAAGGCACTTAGGGTAACACCTGGAACATAAAAAGTCTTTCACATTAGCTACTGTGCTCACCATAGCCCTTGTCTCAACATGTGTATCAGAGTTTGGTGTTTATGTGGCTGTCTCCCTCACTAAACTATAAACTCTCTAGAAAGCATATGCCTTATTTTAATCCCCCCAGGATTTAGCAAATGACCTGGCACATAGAACATACTCTTTGAGGATGTTGAATGAATACATAAAACTCAAAATACGTATAAGTGTTAAATTCCCGGTGCTCTGTCCCAAAAGACGATGTGATGTCATTGCTGCTTGAGAAAGTACATTATTTCAAAAATCAACCCAGCTGCATCCTTTGAGGAATTTTTTAGAGCAAAAATAACCTCTATCCATGGATGAAGCTATGGTTGTTAAAGAAAAAAGTATTCTCCCCCCTCCAAAAAAATGCTGCCTTATTTCCTTCTTGTAAGCAGAATATTCATTGTCAGCATCATAAGCCTGTGAGAGAAGAATTGTAAAAATTATAAAAACTACAGTTTACCCTTTAGAGGTGAAGTTTGAGACCATGGTGATCTATCCGGTCTGCTTGTATCAGTGGTTTTTAGAACAGATGATCTTTTAAACACCCCCCAAACCCCGTGTCCCCCTCTTACTTACAGTCTTACTCTCTAGGATGGAAGCTGAAATATCCCTTTGGGAGCATTTCCTGTCAAATGCTGGATCCAGAGTCTAAGCCAGGACCTGCAGGGGAAGTCACAGCAGCAGAAAGCAGAAAGTGTCCCCCGGGCGTTAGCACCAGATGAAGCCCTGCTGCTCGGAGTGCCAGGCCAGCCCCACCTCCCTCAGCAGTCTCAGGATCTCAACCTGGGCTGATTTTCACGGCAACACTTTTATTTCTGAATAGGTCCTAGAACAAAAGCATTGCTCCCACATGGCTTTCTTATTGAAGGCAGAGCATTCTCAATTACTCATGCACTCATCAAGTAGTCCCTTGGGTGTTACGGTGACTATTTAGAATGGTCTTAGAGAAACTCACCAAAGCAGCACAAAGAAGCCCATCAGAATAAAAATGATCTTTGAAGCCCATTTAGATAAAAAGGTCTTGGTGATGACATCCAGCATGAATGACTGAATTCTTAGTCTCCCATAGACCTTAATATGCCATGTAGCAGCAGCACTCAAAGTGTGCTGCACGGACCAGGCCGCTGTGCACGACTTTGCCTGACCATGAAAACAAAAGCACATAAGTGAGAAGGGTTTGTAAAAGTTCATAGCAGGTTGACATCACCATGACATCAAGACCCACAGGGTGGGCACTCGTTACGTCATGTAGCCATTTAAAGTTAGTTTGTCAAGAACTCTACAAACCAGAGTGCATAAAAATTTGAGAAGAAGCATTTACTAATTTTTATAACTTAATACTTTTACATTTTTTTAAGTTTCAATCATGCCCTTTTTAAAATTTATAGTTTACCATGACTAGCTAAATAAGAGAAGTAAAATTTACATTGTGTATTTATAACCTTCATTTATTTATCATGGACTCTTTGGTCAAGGGAAGATAACAGCTTTTTTTTTTAATGTGATAATCACAAGAAACCAAATGATGACAATGGGGATGATTTTGAAGAACCGAAAACTAAAAAATGTTGTATTATTTTACTGGAAAGTCTGCTCTCTTCTATGTAGTATACTAAGTTCAGTTTGTAGCCATAATTGAGGGGAAAATGTTAAAGCTCCTGTATATGGTTTGAAGAGATGTCCTGGCAAATAAAACAATGGCACTATCAAAACTTAAGCAGCATTTACACACAAAGCATTTTTAAAATGCTCAAAACAAAAAACAATTTGAAAGAAAACATGTTGGTTGAAAACATGGCAGGAGATGGCCAGTATCTGAGGTATAACAAGGAATATTTTGGCGGCTTCCTGTAAAGCAGGAAAACTAAAACCAAATAGACAAACAAAAACATTGCCAAGACATTAATGCAAAACTATTAAGAAATTCTCCTTGGAAACTTTAGGTGAATCTTTGACATGAAAATGGAAAATTAAGGTTCAAGTACCACTCTTTGGATTTGCTTTGTTTTATTTGAGACAGAGTCTCGCTTTGTTACCAGGCTAGAGTACCATGGCATCGGCCTAGCTAACAGCAACCTCAAACTCCTGGGTTCAGCGATCCTCCTGCCTGAGTACATGGGACTACAGGTCCTGTCACAGTGCCCACCTAATTTTTCTCTTTTTAGTAAAGACAAGGTCTCACTCTTGCTCAGGCTGGTCTCGAACTCCTGAGCTCAAGGAATCCTCCTGCCTTGGCCTCCCAACTAGGGTCATAGGCATGAGCCACTATACTTAGCCTCAAGTACCACTTTTCAGTGATTTCATAACTTAAATGTTTTCAAGAATGGGCTGAGCGTGCAGCTGGGAGGAAAAGAAAATACCATGAAATGCCACCCAGTCTAAAGGGTTCACCCTGGACTACACCTCGACAAACTACTTCCTTTCTTGAGAAAGTCTTACTATTAGGTAAAAGCAAATGTCCATTGAACAACGGGTCCAGTGACATGGTACGGAAAGCTAGTGCACCCATCCGAACCCTTTATCCTTACTACGTGACATTACGGGACAGCAGCTGTGGAAGCCGGCCAGGCACAGCGGCTCCTGGGGGCGAAGAGTCTGTGTTGGAAATGTGGGATGGACACTCCGTGTTTGACTAAGAAGCCAGATTCTCCCCAGCCTTCTCCCCAGTCTGTAAAGACGTGGGCTGGAAAGCCAGGCTCGCTCGTTCGTCTGACAGCCTCGGGCTCTGTGAATATCACCATACTCCTTTGCAAGGCACAGATGCAGTATTTTTTGTGAGACGTGACATTGTGTAACTATGCAGGGGGGAGTCTGGAAATATTATAAAATAAAATAGTAGTAACGGCAACTGTATAGGGAAACAACAAAGTTTTTTCTTCCTTTTGCTTCTCTTTATATATTTTTTTCTACCCTGGACTCTGCTGTCAAGAAACAAAGACCACGGCATCATGAGAGGGTAATACAACACAGCTGTCAGGAGCTTTGCCCACAGACTTCCCAGTATTTTCCTGTCCTTCCGGCCATGCTCTAGCCTGTCCGCAAAGATGCCGGGTGACTATGTCATTGGGAAGTGGTGCTTGGTCACTGGTCTCCTTCAGGGGGTCACGGATTTACCCAGCATTTCCCAGGATACTTCTTGAATGTAGTTTTACACTAATGTCTTCACAATTTTATGCCTTTTGTTCATGTATTTGCTTTTTTTTTTTAATTTGTTTTTAGTTTTAGCAACCCAAACACTGCCTGACAGGGACGGTGTGAGCCATCTGGGACTGAGGGGCTGCACGCGCTGCACAGGATGACAAACTCATCGACCGCAGTGGCCGTCTCAGGACTGAGGGGCGGGTCAGTCTGAAACACAGAATGTCCCTGTGCAGCGGCCACCTGCACACCCACAGCTACCGGCAAGAGAGAAAGCCAGTTCTGGTGTTCACTCGGGGACGCGTCTGTCCAGAGCAACTGTGAAGCCCAGTAGACGTCTGCAGTCTGGAACCCACAGCGCCCTCCTGGGCCTCCAGCAGGAGCACCCGGCCGCTCACACTCCCACCCCCTTCTCCTCTCCTCCAGCTTCCCGCTCCTTCCCACTGCACGCAACACTTGCCGTGCCCCAGAGTTAAGCAGGCTATGTCTGTGATGGGTGACTAACTGGCTAAATGTCTGCATAATTTCTCATTAAAAAATCACTGCCCATGATGATCTTTCTTCTCTTTTACCGGGAAAGAAAGAAAGCAACAATATGTAGGTCTGGGTGGCTAGAGTCATCCCAAGAATCCCCTTCCCCCAGGTCCTTCTAAACAAATCATTATCATCACTGGTATTGTTCTCACTGTAATAGTAATGCTAGGAGGCCTGTTTTAGGTGACATCTATGATTCAGCAGTAAAGTTACACAATTCACAGCCACACATGCCTGCTGGCAGGGGCCTCCTGTGCGAGGCCCTGCTGTGGAACCAGCTGGAGAAGCAGGTAGGAGACTAGCCCCTCGGCCCTGGCTCTGCCTCCAAGCAAGTAAACTGAGGCAAATCCCCCCTTCTCTGCAGTACTAGAACAGAGGCAATTTTAAGTGGCTTCCAGCACTGAGACCCTCAGTCACCATGAAAAGTGCAAACCTTCCCCACTCAAGGGCTCTCAACACAAAGCACACTCAGCACGATGTCACACCCAAAGCAAACAACAACAGAAGATAACAAGTGCTGGTGAGGCCGTGAAGAAGTCGGAACCCTGTGGACTGCTGACACGAAGTGGTCTGGCTGCTGCGGAAAACAGGATGGCAGTTCTTAAAAACACAGAGTTACGATGTAATCCAGCAATTCTACTTCTGGGTGGAGACACAAAAGAATCAAAAGCAGAGACTCACAGATGCTTGCAGACGGGTGTTCACAGCAGCTTTATTCACAACAACCAAAATGTGAAAACAACCCAGATCTTCATCAGCAGATGAACAACAAAATGTGGCGTATACTTAGAATAACGTGTTATTCAGTCTTAAAAAGAGAAATGAAATTCTGATATATATGACAAAATGGATGAACCTTGAAAACATTATGCTAAGAGAAATAAGTCAGTCACAAAGAATACATATGGCACGATTCTGCTGGTATGAGACAGCTAGGACAGGCACATTCATAGAGACAGTCACCAGGGGGACACACAGAGTTTCTATATGGGGTAATGATTTAAAAATTCTGGAAATGGAAACAGGAGTGATTATTGTGTAATATTATAAATGTGCTTGGTGCCCTGAATTATATTCTTAAATATGGATAAAATGGTAAAATTTATGTTATATGTATTTTTCTACAATAAAAACACTTTTGAATAATGGTAGCTTAACCCATATGAAAAAAGGCAGGTAAAGTCTGGTATGATTATCAGGGGCCCTTTCTCCCTGGAGTTTCTGCCATACTTCAACATGCAGCTCCCTCTTTATGACCCAAGATGGCTGCTCCCACTCCAGCCATCACATCAGCAATCTAGCAGCAGAAAGCCAGAGAAAGGGAAAGACAAGGGTCTTTCCTCCCCAGAAAGACTCAACCTTCCCTTTAGGGACATGTCCTGGGAGTTGCTCGCAGCCCTTCTGCTCATATTCTCCTGGCCAGAACATAGCCACCTGGCTATACATGGCTACAAAGGAAGCTGGGCAATGAGGTCTTCATCCTGGGCACCCACCTCCTCAGCTAACATTCAGGAGTTCTGCTACTGAGGAAGAAAAGAAGAATGAGCACAGAGAAACAAGTCGTCTTTGCATAAGTTGAAAATCACCCTGGTACAAATATTTTTGTAGCAATACAACTGCAGCAAGGGGGTGTGACTGAGTGAGCTCTTTCTTCTTTGCTGAGCTGACCTTGCAACATTCAAGGATACCAGACCCTCGTGGAGATGTGCAATGCAAAGACAGTCACTCACTACATGCCCTGGGGAAGAAGTACAGCTAAACTGAGAAGGACTGAGGGGGAAAAAAGCAAGAAAATGAAGAAGGAAAAAAGATAATAAAGGGTCACTTTCTTTATGCTTCATCCCACCCCTCTTGTAGAACTGGAACTCCTACAACCACTGAATGCATAAAGCTCTTGGAGTCTGAGCTGCCCTTAGCCTTGGCAGAGCCCAGAAATGCCCAGTGGCACATTCCTAACATTGCAGGTGGGTAACAAACATTTATTTTGTCCAGGGAGGTAACCGCACACCCTTGTCCAGTTCCCTCAACACTGAGTGTACCCTGCCCTTGATAAAAAAGATTCAGCACCTTCAAAAGGCACCATTACCAATACTTCGTTTCCCATGAAGGTTTTGTCTTTGGGTGAAGTTTCACAGAACAAACACATGGTTTCACATATTCACGCAGTTGAGAGCGAGAATAGGAGGAATTCTTATGAGTCACAGAAAATTTGGCTTGGGGAAAAAAAAAAAGGAAACCAGGAAGAATCAGTAACATTATACGCCCACATGTCTCGACTCTTTAAAGCACATTGGGGGAAATTTTGCTTTTAGTGGTAACTGAACATTCTGTTGCTGCTATATATGTCATTTTCAGGAGAGATGAAATAACGAACAGCCTGGGAAGACTTTTATAGCCTTCTGTCCTTTAAGGGATGGCGTGGTCCCAATTTTGACCTCCTTTTTTACTACTTTCCTTTCCTTTGGACAAAATCCACATAATCCTCAGTAATACTAGAACAGTCTGCATTACTGTGCACACACCTGATTCCCATGTCATTTCCACCCTTCAACTTGGCAGCGATCTGTATGTACAGGCAGAAAGTTCCCATACCCCTGTCCTGACTCCTGGAAGCCCTGGCCCTCATTCCAAGGAAGCCCTCCTGGCATCTCTTGTTCTCTGCTGCGTTAGGAACCATATCAGACCTGAGGCCTGAGAACAAAATCCCATAGACAGTTCTAGGGGGTGCGCTTGACTTTGGAAACCCAACTGAAATGGATGCTGCTTGAATCATCTCTCTGTTAGCACCACTGTTACAGAAAGTCGCCTCTCAGGTGCTAAAATGCTCTGCTCTTTTGTTTTTAGCCTTTATCATCCATCTGCAAGGAGCAGCATTCTTCCACTGGAACAGGCACTCCCAGGGCTGGGGGAACACAGTCATTATAGCGCAGGACTCTGAAGCCACTGTTCAGATTCAGATTCTTATTCCATCACTGATACATTGGATGAGCTAATTAATCTTTCCTTAAAATAAAATGGGGGTAATAAAACCATATGCCTGTATATAAATGGCTTCCAAGCATCTAAAAAAGACACTCGACATCACTAATCATCAGAAAAATGCAAAGTGATAATACCTCACACCCATCAGGATGGCTACTAATTTAAAAAAAAGAAAAGTGTTGGTGAGAATGTGGAGAAACTGACACCCTTGTACACCTGCTGTTGGGATTATTAAAATGGTCCCCTGCTGTGGAAACCAGTACGGTGATTCCTCAAAAATCAAAAATAGAACTGTCAAATGATCCAGAAATCCCACTGGTGAGTCTATATATCCAAAATAAATGAAAGAGATATTTAAATATCCATCTTCTTAGCAGCACTATTCATATTATCCAAGGAGGAGAAGCAACCCAAATGGTCACTGATGGGTGGACAGATAAATACAATTCAGTATATACATACAATGGAGGGCTCTTCAGCTTCAGTAAGGAGGGAACCATCACATGTTCCAGCAGCAATGGATCTTCAGGACGTTGTGCTTCATGAAGGAAGCCAGTTACAAAGGACACCTGCTCTCTGGTTCCTCCTACATGAGGCATCTAAAGCAGTCACACTCACATAGACACAGAAGGTAGAATGGTGGTCACCACAGGCCAGGGGACAGGGAGATCACAGAGCATCAGATGGGTAAGTTGTGAAGGTTCATTGCAGAACAATGAGAATATACTTAACAGGACAGAACTGTACACACAAAAATGAAAAGGAGGGGAAGTTTGATGTATTTTTTTTTTTTTACCATAACAAGAAAAATCATTTAAAAACTGTCTCCTGGGCAGTGCCTGTGGCTCAATGGCCAGGGCACCAGCCCCATATACCAAGCCCAGCCCTGGCCAAACTGCAACAAAAAAGTAGCCAAGCATTATGGTGGGCTCCTATAGTCCCAGCTACTCAAGAGGCTAAGGCAAGAAAATTGCCCAAGCCCAAGAGCTGAAGGTTGCTGTGAGCGGTGATGCCACAGCACTCTACTGAGGGCAACAAAATGAGACTCTGTCACAAGAAAAAAAAAAAAAAGCGTCTCCCATAGACCTGTCATGTGGATTACCTCGACTAGTATGTGTAAGGCCTACAAGGCTGGCTGGCCCAAGTGAGAGTGTCACAATGTCACCATCAGGGAACTCACAGCCGTGTTCGAGGCGAAACCAGCACCTGTGAATTATTTCATGTTCGGGATAGTGTTTTTTTGTTTGGAGTTTTGTTTTGCTTTATTTCATCAACTGTTTTCTACATTGTGTATGGATCTCTAAGGTCAAATGGTTTTACAGCTTTACACATCTAGAAGATGGCCGACTGGAAGCAGTTTCGACAGAGGCTCCTGTCCAAAAGGAAAGATAACCTCCAGAAACTGCCCAATTGAGCTGAAGACTGGGAGCCCAGGCCAGGGAGAAGTGATAATTGCAGGTCACCTCTGAGGCAAGCTGTGACATCCAGAAACCAAGCTTCAGGCAGAAAAACTGAACTAAAGTTTTCCGCTATTTTGAACTTCCAGGACAACCTTCTCCCCTTACCTGACACGCCAGAAGCCTGACCTCTGCTGAAACTGAGGGAGGAGGACTTGAGCAGTGCCCAACCTCCCTACCTGCCGGACCAGGCAGCGGTGAGGTAAGAGACTCGGGGCCCCACCTGCCAGCCCCCAGGCCAGGAACGCCGCTGGTCCTCCCATGTGGCTCCGATCCATGTAGAACCAGGCCTCAGCCCACCGCCCGCAACTCTGCCGGGACCCCCACTGGGCCTTGGCCTGTGCCAGCAGCGGCTGGAAACTCCGCCAGGACTCCCATGCGGTGCCGATCTGTGTCCCGCCCGGCCTCAGCCTGCTGCCCACCAGGATCCCTGCCTGGCTCCAATCCATGCCCCAGGCCTGCCGCCCACAGCGGCCAGGAACTCCACTCCGCTGGGAAGCCCACGAGGCCCTGATTGGCACCCTGCAGGGCGTTGGCCCACTGCCAACAGTGACCAGGAACTCCGCTGAGACTCCTGCGTGGCCCCAATTGGCAGCCCGCCACTAGCAGAGGCCAGGAAGTCCCGCAGGACTCCTGAGCAGCGCTGATCTGTGCCCTGCTCCTCCTTGGCCTGCCGCCTGCTGGGAGCCCCGGGCTGCTCTGATCCGCGCCCTCCGGGACTCGGCCCTCTGCTTGCAGCAGCCAGGGACTCCGCAGGGCCTCGGCTCACCACCCGGCCTGCTGTGGCCAGGGACCT
>CAUYON010150759.1:0-58140 GCA_963573935.1 Arctocebus calabarensis | reverse complement strand
ATCCATTCGTGTATCGATGGGCTCTTGGGCTTCTTCCATGACTTAGCAATTATGAATTGGGCTGCAATAAACAATCTGGTACAGATATCTTTCTTGTTCTGTAATTTTTGGTCATCTGGGTATATACCCAGTAAAGGAATTATAGGGTCAAATGGCAAGTCTATTTTTAGATGAGTATTCTCCAAACATCTTTCCAAAATGGATGTATTAGTTTACATTCCCACCAGAGACATATCCTTTTCAACCTTGCCACACCCCTCGGAGGGGTGGGATTTTCAGAACACTGCAACTGACAAAAGCAGCCAAGCAATGGAGGCATGCCACGCACCACGGCATGATGGAACAGCCCCAGGTCATCGCTCAGACTCAATCAAGAGTCACAGGCAGCCCATCTCCTATGCACTATTACAGACTAGGTTAACCTGAACAGCCATTTCATGCTGGACACTCCTGGTTAGGCCCTATAACAAGGCCGTGTTGACACCTGGACATTGCTTATTCACTTCCAAGTCTACAGTCATAGCTAAATTGGGGAACTGGGCCCCATGGTTCTGGTCGAGGACCCAGGGCACTGTGTGCAGCCAGTGAAGTGTGGACTACCTATAAATTTAGTCTAGACTAAAAATGCTTTGAAGACATAACCACTTTAAGACAGGATATTGTGTAACTTTGCAACCTCTGAGAGGAAATCTGTTTGACTTGTCATAACATTGCTGATGTTTACTTTTACTGCAAGAAAAAAAGGTAACAAAGGGAAAGGGAGGCAGAGCAGTTCTTTGGGGAGGGGGATACCCCTGCTGCTCTCCAGAATCACTGGCTTTTCTATAAATAAAAGTGAAACTGTTGATCTCCCATCCACTTCTCCACCCATTGGTTTGGGTGACAGGTGGACAGAGTTCTTGGTCTGGCCACGTGGGGACCTGCACTTGAGCTATGCAATGAGCTTTCAGCCTGCTGACATAATTCCCTAAGTCCAGAGAGGACTAATGTTGCTCAGGATGAGGGAACTGCAGTGAGATAAGAGGCGCCTGATGTGGCTAATCGAAGATTAATGAGGTTTCGTGCCAGTCTCTAAGCGTTGACTCACAAAACGGGTGACTTTTAGGCGTAATGCGTCTGTGCTTGGATTTCACTTCCGTTCTCCAGGGGAAATGCGTGATGATGGGCAGCCCCCCTTTTCACTGATCTCTCAAATCCCAGAGAATTGCAAATGTGAAGACATTATTTTCTTTCCCCTCACAGCTTAAAACTTCAATTGACTCTTGATATGCTTATATTTGGCTAATTAAAGAATGTCAAATGTTATGAATTATCAATAACAGTCTTTATCAGGACATAAGTAGAGCTTGTAATTAGTTTTATATTAGGCCTCCTACTAAATCTATGATGCAAGTAATTCACACTGTCACATTGAAATTGTCTCACTCCCCTGGTTTTCCAAACCTGCATTTCAGCAAATAGAAAAATTTGCTCTTGTTCATGAAGAGTGGTGGGTTGAATTATTGGTCCCACTTGTTCATCCCTCCTTGAATCTACACTTTCTACCATGTAAGCTGAAGTTCTTTCTTTGAGTGAACTTTCTTGACTCGTAACATTGGGCTTGGCCATGAAAGAAAGTGCAGGGAAAAGTGATTGTTTGCTAGCTGTGTGCATAAAATTCAAGAGGTTCCCTGTGTTTTTTTCTCTTCTCCTCTTGGGCTTCTGCCAGTGCCAAAACACACACTAACAGCTGCCCTGTTAGTCCAAAGTGGGTGAGAGGCATGTGGAACAGAGCTGGACCCAACCTACAGCTGATAGCCAAGTTCAGCCAAGCCAAGAATAGATCAGCTCACCACCAGCTGGCCCCTGGTCCCCAGCAAGAGCTGACATAGTCGTTTGCAGCTACGGCATTTGATGTTGCTTTTTTGAGCAGCCAAAGCTACCTGATCCATCATTTATTGAGCCTCTGCAGTGTTCCAGGCATGGGTTAGGAGCAGGGCACACAGAGATATGCCCAACAAAAGTCCTTGACCTCCTGGAAGGTCCAATCTCACCTGAAGGTTCTGTCACTTTGCAGTGAGGTGCTTCTAACATGAGTGCCAGACTTTCAGACTGGATTCAGAGATTCTGAATCTGCATTTTTCATGCCCCCCTCTTCTCTCTTTGCCTCACAAAATTAAGTCTGCAGGCGACTGTTTGGGAAGCCCTGCTCAGCACGGCAAGCTTCTTAGAGATATTTAAGAAGTAACTTGATGTGAATTCATATGGACTTCGTCCTGGGTTTCTTACCAGCAAAGCTCTTTGTCTAACTCCTAAACTCCTGCAAGCTTTCTTGCTCCAGGCCTTGCTTCCTGATCCCTGCCTCAACTCTGGATGTTGTCCTGCACTTAGGTGCCTGCTATAAGCGTGGATGGCTGTCCTTCCAAATCTCATGTTGAAATTTACTTCCTAACGTGGGAGGCGGGGCTTATTGGTAGGTGTTCGGTCAAGGGGTGGGATCTCTCTTGAGTAAACCAATGCCCTCCCTAGGATGGAGGGAGCCAGTTCTCACTCTCTTAGTTCCCGTGAGAGCTGGTTGTTAAAAGGAACCTGGTACCCCCCACCTCCACACCCTTCTCTCTTCTCTTGCCATGTGCCCTCTGCACACACCAGCCATTCTGCACCTTCTACCATGAATGCGTAGCTTGAGGCTTCCACCAGATGCTAATCCAACCAGCAGAACTGTGAGCCAAATCAATCTTTTTTCTTTACAAATGACCCAGCCTCAGATATTCCTTTAGCGCAAATGAACTAAGACAGTGTCCTGTGAATGTTTTGATAAGCTTCTCATGGCCTGGATCCAGACCCCTGCCTGCCAACTCCTGTAAATACGTGAGCTGGGGGCCCTTACCTGTGTACAGGTCCTGAACCCCCTTCATTCCTTCCTCCCCCAGCTCATGCATCTGTCTCTGATTCCCTAACACTCAGGCTGACCTTCTGAGCTACATGTTCATGGGGCTGTACAGTCAGTGTGGCGTCAGGTTCCAGACCAGCTCCTTTGCAATTACTGAGGCTGGTCTGAACTCTCAATGGTCCAATGCATCTATTAAGGAGGAAGGGCGGTGGGAGGTTTCCATTTGTAAGGACTGGCCACCTGTGAACTGGCCAAGGCAAAACAGAATGCCATCCCAGAAATGTCAACAGTCACCATACAGCAGGCAAGTTTACAGTAAAGATCTGAGTCATTTAGAGTTATTGAAGTGTACTCCAGAATGTGGAGCTGCTGGCAGTTCAATGAGAATCAATAAATAATTTCAGCACATAGTGAAATTAAAGCTCTCCGTTGCCATCTGGAACTTGGTGTTCGCATGCTGATTAGAAACCAGCTAGCTGATGTTTAATTATATTTCTCCCTCGCCTATTTTAAAAGAATTTCACAATATTGCAGCGCACAAAAGAATTTAAAAAGACACAGAAAAGAGGAGGTTCAGGCTTGGTCTGCGTGTGGAGGAATTGCTCTAGATGTACGACAGGGTTTTGTTTTGTTTCTGTTAATGAAATTCGGGGTTTAGTGACCTCTCCCACCCTGGGATTCTGCCTTTTTAGATGCTACTTAACATTAATTATCACTTAAATTCAACGCAATTTGGGGACAAATAAAGAAAGGTTATGAAAGGACATCCTTTACTGAGCAAACACGTCGGCAAATAGCTGTGTGTAAGTTTCAATTGTGGTAGAGCAAATGATGGTTTGATTCAATCAAGCTGTCATTGGGAGGAATCCTATTACAAATTCTTTTGCAAAATCAAAAATCATCCTAAAGTATGTAAGTGATAATTATCCTTCATATATTGTCGCAAATGCAAATCTCCTATGGGTGTGCATAATGTATGTAACACTTTTCTGTGGCTCTCTACGGGCACATGTAAGTTTCAATTTGTTCCAGCACCTGGATGTAGGTTTATTATATCTCTGCGAGTCTATTCACTGTTAAATGGACCTTCCTGATAACTGAATTCAATCAGCACCTTTCTCATGCCTTGTCTAAAACACCTGGAGTAACAAAAACAACAACAACAAAAAGAATGTAGTTGCCTTAACTGAGAAGGGGAAGAAGGTGGAGCAAATGTGGTGCGTGATGAGAGATTAGGGATTGATTATTTTAAAAACAATTTGCCTGAAAAGTCTGTGGGCTGCCCAGGCAGATTCCAGTCCACACTGAGTGAAGGAGGTCCCATCTCAGGTTCTTTGATGTCACAGAATACCCACTGGAGCCACAGCCAACAGATTCAATGACAATGCCAGCCTTCCCACTAAGAAGCGTTGTCTTTGGGGAGGTCACTAGTACGCTGTGTCTCTCCTCATCTGTGCCGCGGGGAAATAAAACATGCCAGAAGAGTTGTTCTGAGCATAACATGATATATCTAACAGAGCTTTGAAGACCAAAACATGGGATAGAAAGTGGCCTCGCTTTTGCCGCCACATCTGCAATTTATTATAGTAGTTTCATCAAAGAGGCCAGCTGGCTGCGTTGGGTGAAGTGCACCAAATACGTGTGCCAAAGTCTCGTGATCCCAGGTATCTAGAACACAATTTGGAAACACTGAAGTTACTGAAATTTTTTCCTTCCTTCCATAAGCTAATTTTTTATTCTGACCTACTCCATTTGGGGTGAATCCCTGTAGAATTTTTTCAGCAATGTAAGATCTTTTGGTGACTCAGACAAAAGCATGAATGACACTATGTCCTGTGACTTTTTTTTTTCTTTTTGTAATTTTTTTGCCAGGGCTGGGTTTGAACCCACCACCTCCAGCATATGGGGCTGGCGCCCTACCCCTTTGAGCCACAGGCGCCACCCTGTCCTGTGACTTTTGCCGGGAAGTCATCCCACACCAGCTGGCAGCCAGGGCTGTGTTGCAGACCCTCTGGCCCAGGCCATCACCGAGGCCCAGCCTGCTCAATGCCTGAAAAGCATCATAGCACAGATCTGGAGCACAGGTCAGGAGTTTGGAACAGTGGGAAGACACTCACTTTGAAAGACAAAGCCAGTCCTGGAAGTGAGGAACAAGTTTTCACTTAACTGTGTGACCTGGGCAAGCTGCTCACACTGATAAGACTCAGCTTCCAAGTCTGTAAAATGACAATAATGTGGTAGCCCATCAGTAATATGATGAACCTCACCTTATTAAGTTTAGGGAGGATTAAACAAAACATGTTGTGGACAAAGTGCTTGGCTCATGGGGGATGTTCAACAAATGCTAGTTTCCTGTCCTTTCTGTGGCCACCTCTACCACCTATCGCTGACTTTGAGATGGTGGGATTGTAATGTGGGAGGTGATTGATTTCCTAGCTGCTGTCAATCTCAACACACTGAAAAGCATCTTCATTTCTCTTGCCAAACCCTTATATCTTTCATCCTTGGACTCCCTGGACTCTTCTTTCAAGCAATTAAACAAGGCTGTATTTCTACTTCATATGTCCTCTTGGTGAAATGTTGTCCATAAATTTCTTATTGAAGCATAAAATAATTCTACCAGATATTCCGTCTGAAAATGACTTTATCAAGCCTCTGAGAATTTCCTTTCTTAAAACTAGTAAGCTGGGGTTTGGTGACCTCCCTGCACTTTGGGCCATGTTCTTCCGTGGTCTTATAACTGAGAGTTACATGTACAACAATTCTATAGGTGTAGACATGACCCATGTGTTGATATTTCTGGCAGGCTATCTCAGCAGTTTGTAAGACAATTTATATTTAATTATAAATTCTCCATTAGAATCTTGGGTCTAAGTGAAAAAAAGAAAAAAAAAAACTTACAGATTTGTTTTCTTTCTCCAGATCCAAGGAGGGTGAATTTTTTTTTTCTTTCTCCAGATCCAAGAGTCCAGGTGGTCCATGGATGAAAGAGTATAAAGTTTTGGCGAGAGAAATGAAGATGCTTTTCAGTGTGTTGAGATTGGCAGCTGCAAGGAAATCAATCACCTCCCACATTACAATTTTTTTTCTTTCTCTAGATCTAAGGAGGAGGATGTGAATTTGAAAATTGAGATAAATAATGCAGTTTAGGCACCACGTTGCCCTAACAAATCTCATGTGTCACCATCATCCTTATTATATACCTTCATAACATAAACTATGGAAGATGAATATACTTTCTTTTTTGCTCATTATATTAGCAATGAAATAACCCTAATTGGCCTTCTGTGAGTGATTGCTTCAGGGTATTCCCAAGGGATTCTTGGGTGGTTTTACTGCTTTGGTTGAAAATTAGGGCACAATCTATTTCACACAATACTGTTTTGGTTCAAATACATAAGAATGAAAAATAATAATCATTTCCAGTACTAAAAGTCAGCAATCCTAATGTACAATTTTGCTTCCTGAGTGATGAAATGGGAACATACAAATTTGTCCAGTATTGTCTCTTGTGTGATTGAAGATGGGGGATAAGTGGGTTATAATTTTTCCACAGCACGGGAGATTGCTGTTTTGGCAGTAATGACATGTATGGCACCAAGCTGGTCCATCTCTCGCTCTAGCCATTGCTATAGCAACCAGCTTCCAGCAACTATAGCCTGGATCACAGAGCTTTTTGACCCCATAACACGGAACTCTTACAGAGACCAACCCAGAACTCACACAAGCATCGCCAGATAGTACAAGGGAGGTCATGTCCCAAGAAGCAGCCCTTGAACAACAGGAGGTGGGAGCTGATGGAATAAATACTCCCTCCCCCTTGCAGGTGTGCAGGCCGTCAATTTAAAGTGCACTTCATGGCTCATTAGTCAGCCGTGGTACCATCCAGCCCCAGTTGCCTACAAGAACGACGGAGCTGAAAATGTATCACATTAGCTTTCCTTCCATCCCTGTGTCAGTTTCCCCAAGCTCTCACTCTTGTTTTCTGGGAAGACTTCCCCAAATTAGAAAATTCCAGAAGCCAGGTAAGGCAATAAACTATGCAAATATTTGAAGCAAACTGGCGACAGACAAACAAGTGATGCCTGGAGGAGTTTACCTCGCCCTTATCTAGGTGAGATCACAGCTAAGTCATTGACCAGGGAACTTCATATTTAAAAAAAAAAAAGACTCATAAAAATAGAATTCCAAAATCTTTGGAAATTCTACTAGGTAGTCAGACATTCATTGACTATACATTTTCCTGAATGGAAAACGGAAGACACAGCGGTCTGTGCATTGTTTGTGAGCATGACTGTCTGTAATGGTGTGAGCCAGTTAAGGGAGTTCAGTGAGTCTGGGCCGTGTGATGTTGTTCTTTTCAGCAATGCTAGTAAGTTTCAAGCAGAAGTTTCCTGCCAGTTTTTTTTTTTCTTTTTACATTTGTCTCCATCAAGCTCATGACAAGCAGATCCAATGAATTACCCTCCTTGATCAAAAATGCTAGAAATTCCCTTTCAATGTCAATCTTTTAACTGACTGACATTCTTTAAAGATATATGAGAGCTGGATATATGTCTCTTTTTTCCATACTACATGGCTGAAGGCTTTCCAGACAGCCCTCATGTCTAATGAGGGGAAAGGGAATATACCTTTTTTTTTTTTTTTTTTTTTTTAAGATATAGAGTCTTACTTTGTTGCCTTCGGTAGAGTGCTGTGGCATCACAGCTCACAGCAACCTCCAGCTCTTGGGCTTAGGCAATTCTCTTGCCTCAGCCTCCCAAGTAGCTGGGACTACAGGCATGCCACAATGCCTGGATATTTTTGTTGTTTTTGTTGCAGTTTGGCCGGGGCCAGGTTCAAACCTGTCACCCTTGGTATATGGGGCCAGTGCCCTAGGTGCCTGTGGCTCAGTGAATAGGGCACCAGCCCCATATACTGAGGGTGGTGGATTTAAATCTGGCTCCAGACAAACTGCAACAACAAAAAAATAGCCGGGTGTTGTGGTGGGCACCTGTAATCCCAGCTCCTTGGGAGCCTGATACAAAAGAATCACCTAAGCCCAAGAGTGGAGTTTGCTGTGAGCTGTGATGCAATAGCACTCTACTCTGAGGGCAACAAAGTGAGACTCTGTCTCTAAAAAAGAAAACAAACAAAAAAATTCCCACAGACAATAATAAATTCTATGTCTTACCACCAAGATGAAACAGCTATTCATATTTTATTTGCTTTGAACTCATCCTCTTAGTAAATAAAAATGCTATTTATTTTATTTTATTTTTTTGAGACAGAGTCTCAAGCTGTCACCCTGGATAGAGTGCTGTGGCATCATAGCTCACAGTAACCTCCAATTCCTGGGCTCAAGCGAGTCTCTTGCCTCCGCCTCCCAAGTAGCTGGGACTACAGGTGCCTGCCACAACGCCTGGCCATTTTTTTTTTTTTTTTTTTTGGTTCCAGCCGTCATTGTTGTTTGGTGGGCCCAGGCTGGATTCGAACCCGCCTGCTCAGGTGTACGTGGCTGGCACCTTAGCCCCTTGAGCCACAGGCACCAAGCCAAAATGCTATTTATTTAATAAATAATACCTTCCAGCTAACGCCCCACTCAATGTCTACCACTTTCCTTTTCTCTCCATCTCTGGGAATAATTCTATTGAAAAATTGGGGTCTTTTATTCCTATATGTGCTTTTGTACTTCCTCTGCCCAAATGTGCCTCCATAAACAACATATTAGTCCATTGCATCCTAGCTTCTTTTTTGTTGCTAAGAAGAGTGCAAGGCATGGTGGCCCACGCCTGTAATTCTAGCACTCTGGGAGACTGAATCAGGTAGATGCCTGAGATCAGGAGTTCAAGACCAGCCTGAGCAAGAGAAAAGTACCTGTGTCTACTAAAATTAGAAAAACTAGCTGGGCATTGTTGGGAGTGCCTATAGTCCTAGCTACTTGGGAGCCTAAATCAAGAGGATCACTTGAGCTCAGAAATTTGAGATTGCTGTGAGCTATGACACCACAGCACTCTACCCAAGGTGACAAAGTGAGACTCTATCTCAGAAAATAAAATAAAAAACACTAGATGTAGTTCTTGATAAATAACCTTTCAAGCATCTGATATATAGTATTTAATATTATAAATAGAGGAATAGATTTTTATTAATTCCTAGCCCAAAGTAAGTTTTTCATCAGGAATATGCTTATGATTACATCATAAACATTTATAAATATACCATTAATTCATTTTTTTTTGTGGGAATAGCAAAAAATAAATTCATCAGAATTCTTGTACTTGTATGGCATAAACTTGTAGCAATATTGTAAACAAGTATACCTATGTGTGAAATCTTATTTTGTGCACCCCAACTATCAAAAAAATAAACTAGATTAACTATGATGGATGAAAGACTGAAATATATTTCTATGGAAAGTGATATTACAAAATTGTTATTACGTGTAGAGGCCAGCAAAGGGAAGGTAGCCCCCAAATGCAGGAAATCTCATTTCTCAAAAGAAGGCATACCCATGGCCAACAGGTATATGAAAAACCAATACCCAATACCACCAATTATCAGAAATGCAAATTAAAACCACAATGATAACTATCAGAATGGCCATATCAAAAAGACAAAAGATAAGTATTAGAGAAGATGTGGAGAAAAAGGAAACTTATGTATTTATTTATTTATTTGTGTGGTTTTTGACCGGGGCTGGGTTTGAACCCACCACCTCTGGCATATGGAGCTGGCGCCTTACTCCTTTGAGCCACAGGCGCCGCCCAGAAAAAGGAAACTTTTCGTAGTTGGGGTGTAAGAAATAAGACTTCACACATAGGCATACTTTACTGTCAGCTCACAGGAGGGAAAACAACTCTCTTAGGAAACAGACTCAGGGTGCAAAATTATCCTTGTTAATTCCCTTAAATTAATTAAGCTGGTTTCCTTGTTAGTATAGGGAGATGATCAAGTCTAGCTTCAATTTAATGATTCACAGCATGACGAGCTTAGCTGGCACCACCTCTGTTTTTAAACTTAACTTTCAGGTAGAGTTCATAGAACCTAGAGATGTATATGATACATGATACATATATACTCTAGTAGTGGGATTTGTGGAGCCTATGGAAGTTCTATTTTTAATGTTTTGAGGAATGGCCATACTGTTTTTACATAGTAACTATAGTTCATTTGCAATAATTTGTGACATGTCCCTTTCACCGAGCATCAATCAAGAGTCACAGGCAGTCCATCCTGTCACCAGACACTATTAATCTGAATGGCCATTTCATGCAGGGCACTGCTGGTCAGGCTCCGGATGAACCTACCTGTCGACATCTGGAGATGGTTAATTCACTTCCAAGGCTACTGTCATAGATAAGTTGGAGAACTGGACTCCATGGTATTGGCCAAGGACCCACTTCACCCAGTGAAGCGTTGACTAACTATAAATCCAATCTTTAATAAAAATGCTTTGAAGATATAACCACTTTAAGATAAGTAGATATTGAATAACTGTAACCTACAAGGGGGAATCTGTTTGACTTATACTATGATGAGTAATAACATACTGATGTTTACTTTTACTGTGAGAATTAAAAGTAACAGAAGGGAAGAGGAGGGCAGAACAGTTCAGTTCTTTGGGGAGATAATTTCACTGTTCTCTGGACCTGCTGGCTTTTCTGTAAATAAAAGTGAAACTGTTGATTTCTCATCCACTTCTCTGTTGACTGGCTTGGATGACTCGTTGGTCTGGTGACAACTATATGGGGATAGGTAAGTTTATATATCAGCCCACAATCTATAAACTTAGATACGTGAGAAATATCACATTTTCTTTTCTTTTTTTTTTGAGACAGAGCCTCAAGCTGTCACCCTGGGTAGAGTGCTGTGGCATCACAGTTCACAGCGACCTTCAACTCCTGGGCTCAAGCGATTCTCCTGCCTCCGCCTCCCAAGTAGCTGGGACTACAGGTGCCTGCCACAATCCCTGGCCATTTTTTGGTTGCAGTCATCATTGCTGTTTGGCAGGCCCAGGCTGGATTTGAACTCACCAGCTCAGGTGTATGCGGCTGGTGCCTTAGCCACTTGTGCCACAGGCACCGAGCCAGTATCACATTTTCTCTAAAGCAGCTTAACTTTCATTTCAAGCTCCACATTGCAGCAACCAGGTGACTATCAGGATAGATTCAGGGTTTTTGAGGTATCTCACTGCTCCTGGGCCATGCTGCAAAATTCCACATGGTGTCTAGCTGCACACAGAAATGACCTCCAGGAGGCTGAGCATCCTGGGAGCCTTACCTAGGGGTCCCTGCTGCTTCCATGTGGCGGTAAAGTCAAGGCCTCCCCCGGCGGCCTGCAGCCCTGGCTTCCCAGATGCAATGTGCTACACCCTTTCCTCAAGGATGTCACCTCCCTGGCGGCACTGCTATAAAGCTACAGCAGCCCCCACACACATCCTGAGGACCAGGATACTTATTTTTTGACATGGAAGAGATCCTTTCTTCAAATTCCAGCTAAGACATGCTGTCAAAGCCTGGGAAGCTCCTTTCTTTTCTCTATAAATTCCATACATTCTGCAAAAGACTTTGATCTTGAAAACCTCAAAACCAGAGAGAATTGCAGCTGAGTTTCGCTTTCTACCCTGCCACATTCCTCCTTTATGAGAAACTGCGTTGACCAGAGGGAGAAATATTTGGGAAAATGAATGTTCAAAATACTGCCCTTGGGGGTGGCGCCTGTGGCTCAGTGAGTAGGGCACTGGCCCCATATGCAGGAGGTGCCAGGTTCAAACCCAGCCCCGGCCAAAAACTGAAAATAAATAAATAAATAAAACAAAATCCTGCCCTTGGCCACACAGCCCTGCCATATGGAGGGGGTTCAGGAATAAGGTGGCTCTTTTCAGGAAAGCGGTGCCCTCATCACCAGGATGCTATTAAACCACTGGTAGCCTTTGTGTGGACAAAAGTATAATGAGCAAAATATGAGTGGAGCAATAGGACTGAAACAGTTCTGGGAGAAGCAACTTCCGAATGAAAGCGTGAGCATCTGGTGAGTCGTTTGTTAAGAAGGGGCAGCAGAAAGAGAGGCAGGATTACTGCAGAGCTAACAAAGCATGTTTCTGCCAAAAATGTGGAGTGAGAGAGAGCAGAAGAGAGTGAAGAGAACAGCAGGTAAAGGTCGCAGAATATAAATAGAGCAGGAGCTCAGCACCAGCCTCTCCGCTCCTCGGCACTTTATAGATAAGGACGCTAGAGTTTGACTCACTTGCCCAAAGCCAGCAACGCATTTAGTTTAACTGTAGGATTCTTCCTCACCCAGTGCCTTCTAATCATGCCTGTACTATGTTGTCCTTTATGATGGAAAATAGAGGACTGAGTCAGTTGGATCTGGGCTCAAAATCTAATGCTTTCATGTAACTGTGTCCTCTCTTAAGTCTCTACTTCTTCTGGAGGATGGGAGTAATAATTCTTTTTTTTTTTTTTTTTTTGAGATGGAGCCTCAAGCTGTCACCCTGGATTGAGTGCTGTGGCATCACAGCTCACAGCAATCTCCAAGTCCTGGGCTCAAGCGCGTCTCCTGCCTCCGCCTCCCAAGTAGCTGGGACTACAGGCGCCTGCCACAACACCCCTGGCCATTTTTTGGTTGCAGCCGCCATTGTTGTTTGGCGGGCCCAGGGGCTGGATTCAAACCCTCCAGCTCAAATGTACGTGGCTGGCGCCTTAGCCCGTTGAGCCACAGGCGCCAAGCCGGGAGTAATAATTCTTACCAACACTTCTGAGTTCATGTGAGACAGATGAGGCACTAAAGGACCTCGCACGATGGTAGCTGCTTGTTTTCTAGGAGTGATGTTACCATTCTTTGATAAGCACACAGCACTGACTCTGCACCCGTGTCCTGGCTTCCAGCTTTCCCAGTACGATCCAGTTTGATAAACTAAAATAAATGTCTTCCTGAGAACCATCCTACTTTCTATTATTTTTATTAAATTGTAATTGTGTACATTGGTGCAATCATGGGGCACAATGTGCTGACTTCATATACAATCTGAAACATTTTCATTGAACTGTTTAACATAGCCTTCATGGCCTTTTAATCACTATATGAAGACATTTATATTCTGCATTTAGTAATTTTCACCTGTACCCTTGTAAGATGCACCGTAAGTGTGATCCCACCAATCACCCTCCCTCACCCCATCCTCCCCCCTCCCCTCTCCTCCCTTGCCCTTTTCCCCATTTCTTGTGCTATAACTGGGTTTTAGCCTTCATATGAAAGCTACAGATTAGCTTCAGAGTAGGGCTGAGTACATTGGATACTTTTCTTCCATTCTTGAAATACTTTGCTAAGAAGAATATGTTCCAGCTCCTTCCATGTAAACATGAAAGAAGTAAAGTCTCCATCTTTCTTTAAGGCTGCATAGTATTCCATGATATACAAGTACCACAATTTATTAATCTATTCGTGGGTCGATGGGCACTTGAGCTTCTTCCACGACTTAGCAATTATGAATTGGGCTCCTACTTTCTGTTTTAAAGAACACATCCAGAATTTTATTTAACTCCTCATTCATGAGAGGACCAATAAGATGTTAAAGTCAATGCAAAGAAAAAGCCAAAAGATAGACATATAGGCAAAGATGAAGGCAAATAAATGGGAAACTGGCCACGTCCACGGCTCGGCAATCTGACATGCACCATGCATTTCTTCTCTTTTTTTCTTCCTCCCCCTTCTCTTTCCCATTCTCCTTCTTCTTCTTCCACCTTATTGAAATACAATTCACATACTCGTTATATATATTTCATGGGTTTTAAGTGTACAATTTAATGGCTTTTAGTATTTTGACACAGCTGAGCAACCATTAGCACAATCAATTTTAAATATTTCCATCTCCCCAAGAGAGCCCTTTGTAAGACTGAGCACCAGGTTTATAGAAGTGGCCACTGGTTCTTGAGGGAGGCGCTGGAGCAGGAAGTTCTCCCAGTTGACAAGGACATGTTTTGCATGTCCGGAGACAAGCCCTCAAGCAACTGCACGTGTTAATGAGATAAGATGGGTGGCTCATTAGCGAGCAGGTTTTGGACCTTGACCATAAGTGGTGCATCAGGGTGGGAGTTGAGCCCATGAGGAAAGAGCATGCAGTGATCATTGAGCACGCAGTCCTTGTACACAAGTCCCTCACACCTGTTGTAGATTGTTTCCATAAAAGGCCAAGGCAGAAGTTGCCCAAGGTTCTCCTGCACCTATGCAGAGTCCACCTCTTGCAAGCTTACTTGCAATCTGTGTACTGGCTGGTTCCTGCGTGCAGTGAGGGGGTCAAAAGGTGATGGGGTGACATAGGTACAAACTTTGTACCTTTTAACCACAACCCCCCAATCCTTCCACCTTACTCCCCTTCCTTAGCAGTATGCAGCCCCTAGTCAGCTTTCTGTCTCCATAGATTTATCTATTTTGGACATTTTATACAAATAGAATTGCACAGTATGTGCTCCTGCTGGGGGTCTTCTTTCAGCTTAGTGATTCAGGGTCCGTCCACGTTGGAACGCATGTCAGTGCTTTGGTTCCTCTCCTGGCTGCCTGACGTCCATGGCAGGGCTCCTTTTCCTTACACTGTGTTTTTAGTGAGCTATTTTCCCTGAGCAGCAAAATATGAAAAACTCTGAATTCTGATGGGTTAGAGTTTTCAGCGTCTCTCCAGGAGATCACACACCTGACACCAAAGCCAGTTTCTGCATCCAACCCGTGAGCTCCAATACTCTTGGCTTCTGGTTCTTTGCCTGAAATTTATATTTGCTTCCGGAAAGTTTAGCACAACTTGATTAAAAGTAAATTCCACTCTCAGGCCATTGGCCAGTTTTCCACTGTGGCAGGCACAGGGGACTTGATGAACCCAATGGCTGGAGAAACAGCATAAAGCGAAGGAGTCCCTAGAGACCACGAGCCGAATGCTCCAGTCTGCTGGTGGCTTGAGGTCTGTCCTGGGAGCAAGTAATTAGAAATATCCAAAGAAAATAGGCAACTTCCCCTTTCCTTGACCTCTTGGCTGCTCTCTGCAAGCTGGGATGAATTCAGTTTGCCTCTCCAGCCCTCTGCTAGCCCATTATCTTTTCTTTCACCTGCCAACTCCTGGGGCCCTTCCTCTTTTCAATGAGGAAGCACTCTAACAGACCACTTAATTCCTAAGAAAGGAGTGGCTCCGCAGGAAATTTACATTTCTGGAGAGGAGCCCAAAGGAAGGGCCATATGACTTGCAGACAGAATCTAATTGTGGGGCTCTCTTCTCTTTTCAAACCACTGGCAAGATTTTAGTTCAGGCACAATTGAGGTTAGAATTCCACTTGCTCCTTTTGAATCCATCTACCCATCCAACATTTATTCCACACCAGTTTGGCTAGTCTTTGAGCCTAGTGCTAGGGATAAAAGAGCAACCTGGGTTGAAGACATTTTCACAAAGTGTATTGAAATTATTCATTTATCCTGGTAGACATTGAGTCTCTAGCTCCTTAAGGACAAGGACGATGTTCTTTTATGTACATATAAATATGATATATATGATGATCATATACATGATCATGTAAATATTTAAAGAATAAATGAGGACCGAGTGTATGTCCAGTGCCCAGCACAGTGCCCATCTGTTGCTGGTGTGGATGAGGAAGGCTCATCTAGGCTCCTTCATGGCCAAGATTCTTCGAGCTGTTTTCAAAAGGCACTTATGTCCACGATATGGAGATTCTGTGAACTTTGCTTTTTTGTTACCAGCCTATTTCCATGGTTGTATGCCAGAGTCCTCAAGAGAAAAAAAAAAAATTTACCCTGAATTTATAATTACTTTAATTAATTATAAGACATCATAATATAAGACCAGCCTGCCTCTTTACAAAAAAAAAAGCTCAATTTTCATGTGAAATTCTTGGAACCAGAGAGCTTTCCAAGGTGGAAATAGACCACAGAACCCAAGCTGGGCCTAGTCTATGAGAGCAGGTTATTGCCCCTCTCAGGAGCTAAATGAAAAAGAATAGAGTTCAATGCTGTCCCTTCACCAAGGCCATTGCTTGTTATTGTTTTAGGAAAGCTAAATTATTTTTTTATAAGGCTGCTCAATTCCTGGATTGGCTCCAGAGAGGGAGGCAGCAGATTTAGAGAGGTGACAGTGAGACTTCTAGTAAAAGCACTCCTTGAAGAGCTAGAGATCAGTGTAGCAAGGCAGGAGAGAAAAAAGTGCCCCAAAAAGCCATTTGAGGAAGTAATTAATTATGTGCATCAAAGTTACAGGGAAGTTTCTGTCATTCAAGGAAAATGCAACTGCTACTGCCCTCACTCATTAGATGTCCTTTGAATATAAAACAACTTTATTGAGAAATAATTAACATGAAAAGCACCATTTTAAGTGTATGGTGATGTCATCAGCTCTTTAGTGCTCTTTTCCAGTCAATTTCCTCTCTGTTCCCACCACACACACTGTAATAAGCCCTGATCTATTTTTGGTCACTATACCTATTTTGCCTTTTTCTAGAATTTCACATAAATTGAATCATAAAGCATGTACTCTTTCAATGCTTTTGAAATTGGTTCCTGTTGCTGCATGTGTCAGTGGTGTGTTTCTACTGCTGAGCATAATCTCTTTTCATGAATTTACGGAACCCTATTTATTCACTTGTCGGTGGACATTGGAATGTTTCCCATTTCTGGCTATTATAAATACAGCTTCTATAAGCATTGTATACCAATGTTGTTGTGGGCACATGACTTATTTAACTTGGGTGAATAGCTAGGAGTGAAATGGCTGAGTGGTTAGTAGATGCACATTTAACTTATGGTTAAAAGTGGTTGTACCACTTTTCTCTGTGCCTTTTTAAAAAATACTGCTCACATTATGAAGTCTTATAGGGTAATTAAAAATTCAGGGTAAATTTTTTTTTTCTCTTGAGGACTCTGGCATACAACCATGGAAATAGGCTGGTAACAGAAAGCAAAGTTCACAGAATCTCCATATCCTGGACATAAGAGCCTTTGGAAAACAGCTCGAAGAATCTTGGCCATGAAGGAGTTCAAGACCAGCCTGTCTCTTTACAAAACAAAAAAAGTCTTGGCTGAGAAAGTCTTCTTTTCATCACTGAGGAGACGCTATCAAAATCAAGTGGGGAAGAGGACAGAGCCAGAGCTCCTGGAACTTGGGACCCCCCAATTGTAATGGAAATAGCACAAAAAGACTTGTATGTGAATGCGCATCGTAGAACCTCTGTTAAATTGACCATCCAAGGGACTGCAACAAACTAGACAATATACAGAGGTGGTCAACAGAAGGAACGAGGCCTGCTGTAACGGATGTATATGTGGTGCATGTCCAGTCTATGGAAATTAGGTCAACTTAAGGAGGTGGTAGGTGTAGGGAGGTGGTCAACTATGGAGGCTTTCCTGTATTTCTTTCATTTCAAATTTGGTGGAAATCTCTCTCATTTAAGGAAATGCAATCACCCTTACTACTTTTTATTGCAAACTTAGATTTATTTATTATTTTATCTGCAAGTGCTAAGACCATGCTGTTATTCAAAGGGGTAATAATTTCTTTTCTCCATTTTAATTTTCCTTGCTCAGAGACAAGTATTGTAACAAACAGCTTGAGAGGCAGCTCGCTAGTTAAGGTCCTAATGTGGATTAGTCAGTTTCATATTTGCAGCCTTAGGGTTTTTACCTCTTTGTAACCAGAGAGTACAGTCGGCTCATAAATTGCCATGGTTCTTGGTAGCAATTTTCCTAAAGCACTCGACATCTGGTTTTCAAGGAACTTTGTCCTTGAAATATCTGTTAGAAAGAAAGCATGTCTTAACATTTGGTCACTGCTTGTTATCACTAGAGAAGTTTATTAGGAGAAACCGTGGGATTTCCACCTCTAGAAGTTCTATTCCAAAGCAGAGGAAGGACCCAATGACCTTTTCAGATCTATGGTTATGAGTCAAAGCAGTGAAGATTGAATACAGGTCACTTAACTCATCCAGGCTCGACCAGTTGTTTGCTGCGTGACAGCCAGGGGAGGGTGGTTATAAAGAATTTGGATTTCCTTCATCTCTAACATATGAATAACAGCTTATCACAGAGTTATGAGAATTAAAAGGGATAAGGCACGTAAAGCATTTACTATTTTGCCGAGCAAAAAATAGCCCTTCAAACCTTGCTTATCATTAAGCTTTTCTTACTTCAAATATGAAATAATTCTTTGTCCTTTAATTCAAAATTATAGACTTCCTAATAAAAATAGCAGTAAAAGTTACAGTGGTTACTAAATCTAAAAGATTTCAACTCAGGCTTGTTGAACTCTGCAGTATGCAAGCAGTACTCATCTTCAGCAATCAGTTGCTAGACAAGTGGGACAGCCTAGAACATTTTCTTATGGTTAAGATCTAGGAGAAGCAGCAATAAGGGGATGTGTAAGGCAAAAAACTATACTTGTAGGAAAACAGGGAGCAGAGAACTCATTTAGGCAGGCTCAAGGATGTTAAACAAAATTTCAAAATGAAAGGTGCAGAGCTCGGATGATCCTGCAGTGGACTCCCACCATATTGATCAGCCCAATATCCAAATATAGCAAACGTGGATTTCCCCAGAGGTAGAAAGCTCCTTGGCGTTAACTTCGTGGAGAGCTTGCATGCAACTTCTGCTACATTTAGCTGCCTAATACATTCTCTCAGGGGCCTGGCAGCTGCATCATGGCTTGGGAGAAGCCTCTTCAGTTCTATAGGAAATCCAGTGTTAAACTGTGTGACAGAATGAAAATCAATACTACGGGCCTAACTAGAGCAAAGAGGTCAGACAAAGGGACAAAGAGCTTCAGAAGTCAGACCAAAGTTCTTGAATACTGGAATAAGAATGTCTTGAACTGAATCAGCATTTATTGAGATGTATGCACTAACTTTTGAGAAGTTGTCTATTTGGAGATAGTTATGCAAATAATTCACTATAAAGTGATGTAGACTGTGATCTCTCCTTCTGCTCTCATAGATTTACTTAATTTTTAGCTTTTATTGTCTGTCTCCCTATTTTAGAATTTAAGATCTGTGAGGGCAATGTTTTGTTTCTGTTCAGTGCCTAAAATAGTGTTTGATAAGCATTAGGTACACAGTCCACTTTTGTTGAACAGATCTGATCTGGGCCACAACTGGGCACAAGGGGCTATGATAACACAAGGAGAGAGGAAGATTTTACATGACAAAGAATCACAAACATATTTTTGGAGGACCCTTTCACGAAGTCATAGACAAGACTACTTGAACTGGAAGGGACTTGGATACTAAGGATGATGCCCTAATTTTGCAGATTGAAAGATAGAGGAACATATTATTAGCTAACAGGGAATGGGTCTGGAGCTCAAGCTTCCAGATCTAGTCTTCTTCCAAAAGTTAAAATCCTGCCAGACATATAGCAAGAAAATCTGAGGACAGATGAAGCGGAATGTTTGAAAGCATAAGGTCTATCCAGGTGATGATTATTTTAGTGACGAGAAGGGAAGAAACGTGCATATGTTGTAGGGAAAACAAAGAGAAAATGCAAATGTATGGCACAACAATTTGCTGTGGTGTAGTCAAGTACAGGAAACTCTATGAAGAGGGCAGTGGGACCTGGAAGAATGGAAGGGCTGTAGATACGCAGGAAGGAGCGGGAGATGCAGCACAGAGAGAGTAAGTTATGATGGCCCAGAAACTTGTAAATGGGGGTAGAGATCGCACTGCTGTGCACAGATACATGAGAAAATGGCCAGACCGTTGAAGCTGTCCAAAGATCAAGTTGTGAAACGTGGAATACTGAATAATAATGAGACATTCAATATTCAATTAAATAAAATTAAGAAATCTTAATAAAATTAAGCAAAAGCTTTCTGATGATCCAAGTTTGGCTCAAAATAAAGACCTTGTATGTACATATGACAGAGTATTAAACTATGTGGATTATATTTATCATCATTTGCTAAGAAAGTATTTTTTCCTTGGATACTCAAAATAATGAGTTTCACAATTATCACGTATTAATTAGAACTGGAGGATTCTTTGTTTTTACAAAGCCTTGGAAAATGGTTTATAAATAGTTATTTGGTAAGTTGATGAAATATTAGCATGCTAGGTGGTAGAAAAACAAAATATACAATCTTTGAATAAAGTTCCAGAAACACTTTATTTAAAAATGGAGTTGTAAATGCATAACAAAATAACATAAGTAATAAATGTAACAAAAATAAATAAGGAGAATAATGTATTCATACAAAATAAAAAAAACATAGTAAAGGCCAAATGTTTATAATTGAACAAAACCGTGTGAACACTTAAACAATAATGTAAGTAGAGTAGATTCTAATATTTTCCTAAACTCCTTACCTTCTACTTCCATGTGGATATAATCAGTACCCAAATATATTAAATAAAAGAGGGAACCATGGTGATTATTTTCAACTTTTTCTTCAAATGGGCTGACCCTGTTTTAATGTCTTTTATTCCTGCAGAGCATTTATAATCTTTTCATTTATGTTCTTTAAAACCTTTTTTTCAGTCTTTCTTTATTAGACAGAATGGGGAATTTAGATTTACAAGGAGAATAGTTCATTTACCTTTTTTTAATTTAAATAAAAATGAGATCCATAATATAGCAGACTTTTGTTTTTATATCTCCATAAAACATTTTTTTGCATCTTTATTATCTAGTCTTACAGTATAGGATCTTAAAAATCCTGCAAAGTTTTGAAGTGTAGAGTTACTTTGTTTCTTAAAATGAATGTAGCATCAAATTATTGCTGAAAGACTATTTCATAACAGTTGTAAAAGCTGCAGTTTAACCTTTATAGATTGATGGAGTCAAATGAAAAATCCAGGTCTAGTACTAATATTTAACTGAATTAAGATTCATCCAAATTTAGAGTGTTCTGGAAACAAAAAGATAATTACTTTCTTTTTAAAATGTGAACTCACTGGAAAGAGAAAAAACAAGTTTAAAGAAGACATTTTCCATAGGCTTCCTGTTTAGTAGCACAGGCCCAAGGCCATGGTTGTCGTCTTGCAGGGTCCTTATAAATGTCTAAGACTGAAACTGGATTTACTATTGGGTCCTACAGGGAAACACACAGAAGCAATTCATTGCTTGGGAGTGAAACTATCAACTAATCTTATGACTACTGGTTCTCCAAGTTTCCTAACGAAGAAAATTTTAACCTCATGATCATTTCAAGGGAAAATTTTTTTTTCAACTGTCACATATAAACTTGGTAACACAGGATCAATATACATGTTCTTAGTTTTAAAAATATACTCCACCTAAACTGTCTGTCTAATCTTTCTAGTTATCATTTAACCTAAAATGAGTGACAAAATTTCCATTAAAAAAACTTGGGAAAAAAGTGCCAAATTGACCTTTTTTAAAGTGGAGTAAAACAAATACACTGTTATCAATCTCCTATGTACAAAAAAAGACAGTTAGTTCTTATTGATATATAGATAAGTCCACCTACCACTCCCAGCAAATCTTAGTGCAAACATAATAGTTATTTCCATAAACCCCAAGACAATTTACGTAGCAACAAAGTTATATAAATCACATCTATGTTGGAAAATTTTAGGACACAGAATGACTACTGCGAAAGGTCTGCCTTACTGTGGAGAGGACTATGTCATTGTGTCCAGTGGCAATGAGTACTAATAAAAGTCCTATTATTAAGAAGCAAATAGAATGGTTTAATAAATCTGTACAGATGAACAGGAAGTCCATTGCAGGGAGCAGCTTGGCACAGGAGACACGGGGGTTCAGAAATGTTGGGTATTTAGTTTGCTTGTAGGTCACAGCATGGCTTAAAAAAACAAAACAAAACAAAGATCTATGAAGGGAAAGGATGCAACGATAAAATTCAATTTGAAAATCATAAAACCACAAAAGGTGAAACTGCCACGGTCTGCTTTTTCCTATGTGTATATCAAGTGGTTATCTAAATGGTGTGAAAAGACTGATATGACACTACATTATAGGTGAAAAATAAATAAATAAAATTAAGAAGACAGGCATAACAAGATTATAGTTGACCAAGCTGTCTTGTTTTGTATAAGTCAACACTACGCAGCTTCCAATATTCCTAGTCATTCCACAGGTAATTATGTTTTAGCGAACAAGAGCAAGTCATTCATGTACTGTGACGTCTTCCTCTTCCCCATCAGGGTTGAATCTATTGAAATGTACACTAAAATCAGCCTCAGACTCCGCATTCTCAAATTCAGCTGAGACTGAGATAGCAGCAGGATGAAGAACCCTAGCTTCTGGTTGGCAAAGTGTCGGTGTCTGACCCGGGCTGCTGTGGTTGTTCACGGGACTGGACTTCTGTTTTGGTGGAGATGGCAAGATAGCACTGGGAAATCCCATGTTGTTCAGAGCCTCCAAAGTTCCATCTGGGTCAATCATGGCATTGATCGCTGAAGGGGGGAAAAAAAGGAGTTAGTGGAGGAAGGATAGAATTCTAGATGGAGTTACATTAGGATATGAACATTAACATTGTTGATGATCTGGGTATTTCAACTAATGTGACTAATCCTTCCAATACTGTATTTAAAACCCCACTCTTAGTAACTGTGTAGTTGATCTATATTGCATATTACACAGACCTTAAGACTCTCTCTGGGTCTCCTAGTAGGTTATTATTATTATTATTATTTTTTGAGACAGGACCTCAAGCTGTCACTCTGGATAGAGTGCAGTGACATCACGGCTCACAGCAACCTCCAATTCCTGGGCTCAAGCGAGTCTCCTTCCTCAGCCTCCCAAACTGCTGGGACTACAGGTGCCGCCACAACACCCGGCCATTTTTTGGTTGCAGCCACCATTGTTGTTTGACAGGCCCAGGCTGTGTACATGGCTGGTGCCTTAGCCCGTTGGGCCACAGGCGCCGAGCCTCCTAGTAGGTTATTTATAAGCATTTCAGATTCTGTTCCAAAGCCTTGTATTTGAAGATGAGCAATTCAAGAAAGATCTTTTTGAAATTGGCTTTCACTACTGTGACAGAATAGTGAAAATATTGGTGGTAATTTTTTTTTAAAGAGACAGAATCTCTCTCTGTTCCCTAGGTTGTAGAGTGTAGTGGTGTCATCACAGCTCACTGCAACCTCAAACTCCTGGGTTCAAGCAAGCCTCCTGCCCCAGATTCCCAAGTAGCTGTGACTACAGGTGCATACCACCATACCTGGCTAATTTTTATTTAAAATTTTTTTCTTTAGAGAGCAGGAATCTCACTATATTGCCCAGCCTAGTCTTGAAGTCCTGGTCTCAAACAATCCTCTTGCCATGGCTTTCCAAAGAGCTATGATTACAAGTGTGATGCACAGTGCCCGGCCTGGTTATGATTTTTAAGAAACTCTGTTTATCACTCAGAGAATGGAGGTTAGTTGCTAAGACAAGGTTCAGAGTAACCTCAAGGCTGGGAAGAAGGTAAGAATACCAGCACACTCTGAATGCCACCACAGCGTGTTGTCATTCACCCTACCACCAGGTGTATGTGCCAACATACAGGTCCCCTCACAGCACAGCCCTCAAAAGCCAAACAGACTTTGCTGTCTCCACAAGAGGTGCCAGTTAAGGGGAACTTCTAAGGCAGTGATTTTCATTTGGCACTGGGGAGAGTACAGAATTAGAAAAAGAATTATTGAAAGTATATACCTCGATTTTACCAGCTAACAATTACTGTGATAGCAAGTCACTTTCATTCAAAGGAATATAACATACAACTCTTAGGTGTGGTGGGGCTGATTAAAGGTTAAGAATCATTTAGGTAGGATATGCATATTATGCTTATGATTATTCAGTAAAGATTAAATAGAATTAGCAATTGACTCTGGACCCTGCTTGCTGTACCACTGGTGTCTTTTAGGTCAAGACCTGTATAGGCATTAATGAATGCACAATCTAGATTGGATACGAACCACCAAACAATACCTTTGTCAAAGTTTAGAAGGCAAAACAGAGTCTCCTTCATTTTCTTTACCCCTTTCTCTTCTGGTCCCTATAACCAATATGTATTTATTTCTTGTGTCTATCTCAGCATCTATTATTTGCATGTATTAGAATGCAAGTTCATTTGAGGTTATATCACTCATATAATTCAAGATTTTTCAATTTAAATAAATAGTGCTAATTATCAATAAGCATCTTTAGCTGCATATATACTTTATTATTTTATTTTACAGATAATTTATACATAATCCATATAATACTGTAATTGGTTTATTACATCTAGCCTATTGTTAAATCTAAGCACTAAAATATACACAAGATTTAACTTTATTATATTTTAAATTTTTTATATTGGGTACTAAAATGTCCTTTTTTATGAGTAACATGAGTATGTACAACTGTACATACACGTCATCACATTTAACCAAATCATGTCCTAATACTATTTTCAGAAATGCTACTTAGAATGAACTCATTCTAAATTTTTAGTTCTTCATACCTAATTTAATAATAAATTTACCTTGTAGCTGCTTTTCAACTCTTTTTAGTTCCTGTAAGATCGAAGAAATCTCCTGCAGGGAAAGCAATACCAAAAATTAGCTTACTTTAAAATATTTTCACTTGACAAGTAATTAATTTCACTATCACTTTATTGGAACACTTAACATTATTTATGTGGTACTACATTAATCATAACATGATATAATTATGACATCCTTTAAACAAGATCCAAATTGAATCCTTAAATTAATAATGAAATAGAAAAATTTTTAATGTAGATAATGAGAGTAGAAGATGAAAAGTTCAAGGTAATTCATTAGTATATAAACAAAGTGTTTTTTTTTTTTTTTTTGAGACAGAGTCATGCTCTGTTCTGGGGCGAGAGTGCAAATGGCATCATAATAGCTCACTGCAACCTCAAACTCCTGAGCTTGAGTGATCTTCTTGACTCAGCCTCCGGAGTAGCTGGAAACAGAGGCATGCACTACAATGCCCAGTTAATATTTCTATTATTTTGTAGAGACAAGGTCTTATTATGTTGCTTAGGCTGGTCTTAAACGCCCAGACTAAAGGGATCCTCCTGCCTTGGCTTCCTGAAGTGCTAGGATTACAGGCATGAGCCATTGCATATGGCCAAAGATTAAACAAAATTTGTATCAATCAATCTTATAAAGACTTTGTAAAAAAGTCTATGGATTTTTTTTTTGAAAAATTTATAAAGTTTAACCACATTATTAGGATTATACTCAGAGCAATGAATATCTGTCTAAATTCTTAATAAAAAAGGAGACATGCATTTTTATTAAGTAAATGGAAACAATTCATGTCAACTTAATATTTAAATTGGGTTCTTATTACAAAATTGTATATTTATAATGTATAATCATTACAGTAACAAGAACACACACACAGAAAGGCTCCTCCTTCATATTCTCTGCAACTTTAAAACAATCAACATTTTCAACACCAGTGAATCAGCTGAAGAAATTTCCCAAATTTGTGCATTTATATTTTCTTTCATAAATGTAAATCAATAAAAAATAAGTGTTATCTTTCACTTAACATAAAATGTTTTTATGCTTCATCTTCAAGAAAAATTACCATACCATGCTTGATGTTTTCACAATAGGAACTTCACTTTCAGCTCTTAACTTGCTTTCTATGTCATCCCAATTCCGATCTTTGTCTTTAAATAATATTCTACAAATCAAAAAAGATAAACAATCTCATTTTTAAAAAACTGTAACATTTTTGTTAATACCCCAATTATTGTTTCAAAGCTACACAAGGGAATAAAAAAAACAACCATTGCACAAACTAAGAATTAAATACTGAGCCAATAGTACAATTAATGCACACATATTAAAGATCTGTATTAAAAAAGTAACTGAAGTTATTAATATATATATGAACACTTTCTGTTTACCCTGTTTATTGAAAACCAAACACAAAACATGTTAATTATGGTTTAAGAGAGAGAAATTCTATGCACATAACTTTTATTACATTATATTATTATCACTGTTCTAGAATTTTATTCTTGTTAATCTCTTATTGGACCTAATTCATAAATTAAACTTTATCATAGGTGTATAACAGAAAAATCATAGTATATATAGATTTCTGTAATATATAGTTTCAGGCTTCTACTGGGGGTCTTGGAACAGCCATATAGACATATATCCTCTGTGGAGAAGGAAAAACTGTGTAACTGCTACTGATACAGAAAATGCAACTTTGTGCAGACAGAATATATGCAGTACAGAAATAAAATGAAAATAGGCTGAATTAGGTATAAACAAATGTCTCTTAAATAGAAATAGACATTTTACTGTTCAAGCAAAGTGTGAACATTATTTTAAGACTGAAAATTGGAATACTTAATTTGCTTTCTTTAAAAATCTTAATTCATATTAGTGTTTCTGGACATAATAACTTTTTAGGAGTTAAAACACCATCTTTTTGATAGAAACAATTGCCAATAAGGATAACTGTTCCATATTAGAAACTAAATTCAAATGTCTTAACTTCTAAAGTACACAAAATTTTGATTTGTCTTTCAAATGTGGTATATTTCTCTCCCTAGTAAGTTATAATCTAGGAGACATAATTCTGCAGTTTTAGAAAGAGGAAAATACTAGCCCCTTTTTTTGTTTCTTTTTAAATTTCTTCATTGAGTCAGAAATCTAATTTAACTCCTTATATAAATATCAATATTGTACAATATTAAGCAAGTTATTACTACTGATAGGTATTTAAGTAACAAACTAAATTAATATTCTTATTTGTATTTCTTTGAAGGTCAATATTCCAAGTTCACTTTACTTAAAAGCATGACATTCAGTAACTTAAAATCACATCTGGAACATTCGCAATTAACATAATGATGCTTAGGAAGTCAACAATAGGTCTAGAATAAGAATATTCTTCTGACCTACTATTAAATTTTCTAAACTCAAAAGACTCACCATCCTTGTCAACCATTTTTCGTACTTTCTATGATATTAAGGCATAAAGAAATTACTATGTTTTGTAAAAGAGCCCTTACAGCATTAGGAGTGGGGAGAAATTAGAAAATAACGACTATTTCGGGGACCAACACAGAGCTGCAGTGAACTTGTACAATAGAGGAAGTCTGTGCTTCAACCACACAGTGATGAGAAATCAATACATTTTTCAAGAAGACGGTTTCTGAGTATAGTGCTGGTATTTCTAAAAATTGTTAAACCATATACTTTACCTCAGTTTGATCCTCATTATCTTCCGTAAATCCTGCCATAGTGCCATACAAAGTAAAACCTGAACCTCAAATTGAAGGCAGTTAAAATACAACAAGTAAGGCTCAGTGTGGTGGTTCACATATGTAAGTCTATCACTCACATATGTAAGGGAGCTGGCAGGGTCCCTTGATAGGAACTTGAGACCAATCTAAGCAAAGGGAGATCCTGTCTCAACTAAAACTAGTAAAATTAGCTGGGCACTGTGGCAGACGCCTGCAAGTCTCAGCTTCTTAGGAGGCAGGAGGCAGACTGCTTGAGCACAGAAGACTGAGGTTGCTGTGAGCTAGGCTGAGGCCATGGCACTGTAGCCTGAGCGATAGAGCAAGACTGTCTTACAAACAAACAACCCCCCACATAGACAACCACAAAAATACAAAGAACATTCCATATTTAAACCTAATTTTACTGAAGCATTTCGATATATCTATTTTAACTTTCCAAATTCTGTCAATTTGACACAGTAAGATTCAATCAATTAATGTGCTCTTTGTTCTCAGTTTTAATTAAACGTCAAAGCTACAAAAATTATTTTTCTTTGGAGACAACTAGGGCTAAGTTCAGTGCAGAGCATAAGAAAGATGCTTTGCAGTAAGGAACAGTCAACAAGAAGAGCACAAACAGCTGAGATAGGTAAGCTATGGAAATCTATCGTATAAATGAGTGAGGGGACAGGATCCAGTTATTAGGGAAGGAGAACCCATGTTTCAGAAGATAGATGCAGTAACACGGCGTACTCATTTAGAGGTAAACAGAGTCCAAGGCAAGTCACATGACTCTATGAGACTCTTAAGATATTTTTATGGATAGCACTGGGATATCAAGAAGACCTGTAGTTGATATATTAGCTTCCCACAGCTTTTTATGTTAAAGTCCAAATTCCTTAACAAATTCTCCTTGAACTGATCCACCCTAATCTCTCCAGTGTCATTGCTCACCACTCTTAGCCCTCTCACTTCTCATTTCAATTAGTTTTTGACTAACTCGTCTCACCCTTCAGGACTTAAATTGCATGGCAATTTCTAAGATGCCTACTCTGAATTTCTACCAGTGTCCTTGCTAGGGGCTCCCACAGTATAATTCCCTCTTTATATTTATTACATTGAATTGTAATTACTTCTGTTTACTTGCTCAATAAGTAATTACTTATTACTTATAATTACTTGTAATTACTTCTGCTTTCTATACTCAATAACATGCTGGACAAATGACATATAATCAAACATCATTCAGTGAGTGAATAGATCTGGAGATGTTATTCCTATGTAAGATGATTTTAAATAATGCTTAACTTATTCATTCCTTTGGTTAATAATCCTTCGACAATGTTCCAGCTTCAAAATATAATTTCAGTGGAATTAAATTCAAAATAATAATTATTTATTATCTTTCAACTGTGTTGAATATTTGAACCAAACCTGAGGTATGACTCCAGGTATTAACAAGGAGGAATAAGATTGGAGCGTATAGATTTAATTCATTTCTGACAGCTAGTTATTATCGTTACAATTAATTTTTTTTGCCTATAAATTTCAGTTGGGCACTACCCTATGGAATAGTGGACTGTATCTGTCTCTAGGGAATAGTGGACACTATCTGTCTCTAGGGAATAGTGGACAGTATCTGTCTCTGGCCACATGCTGTATTAGCAGATCACAGGTGCATGGTTGTCACTCGGAAGGAACTCACTCTTACTTGTGAATGAAGGTGGGATCAGCAAACTTGGAAGTCATTAGGGGAAAACATGTATAAGTCCTAAACAAGATGGTATTAGGGTGCCGATTACTTAATTACTGAGTATGATTAAAATTATAACAACGGACTCACTTATAAACCCAATCAGAATCTATAAAATTGTTACTTATGAATAGCATGCAACCAATTACAATTTGCTAAAATAAGTTATGAACTTTGATTTCTTATTAATAAGGTTCCAATTTATATGTGAAATTAGTGTTATTATACTTTTTACCTCCTCATTTCACTAGTGATCATAATAAGAAAAAGAAAAAAGGTGATAATTGGACTTTGGTAAGAACAGAAATTATGAATAATAAAATATAGATATACTCACGTAAAATAATGAAAGAAGATAAATCATCTGTAGGTAACAGAAATGGCGAATTTAACACAGCTAACTTGTTCAAATAAATAAGCTATACTATAAATTCCATGACAGCAGGGGTCTTTGTTTTGTCAATGTCTAATTATAAAGTGCCTAAAATTATGTAGTAACTGTTAACAAATGAATATTATATTATTATTTTGTGGAAAATTAGATTTATTTAAAACTCACAGAGATATATGAGAATTGATAAAGGCAAATTGTTTACTTATTTATTTTGAGACAGAGCTTTACTCAGTCATCCTGCAGTTGAGTGCCTAGCATCACAGCTCACAGCTATATCAAACTCGGGATCCTGAGTGGCTGGGACTATAGGTGTGTGCCACTATGCTTGGCTAGTTTATGTATTTTTAGTAGAGACGGGTCTTGCTCTTACTCAGGCTGGTCTTGAACTTCTGTGCTTAGGCAATCCACCAGCCTTGGCCTCCCAGAGTGCTGGGATTACAGGTGTAAGGCACCAGCCCAGCCTTGACAAATTACATTGAGAAACACTGAGAAAAAACAGATGGCAAAAAACTGGTAGTCACTAAGATAACTTTCAAAACTATTTATATGTACTCCTTAAAAAGCTTCAATGTTCAACTCACTGCCTTTTAATCACACCAGTCTGCCTTATATTCCAACCAAATTGGAGGAGCTATAAATATATTTCATGGATATTCCTTTGAAAACTAAAAATGTTATTAAGGGAAAAGAACAAAGTAAATAATAGTAGATAAAATAGTTACACACACAAAGCTATTATGCAGTTTTTTTCAGAAATACCTGTATGGTTTAACCCTGTTCATATATAATATTTGTTAAAAAGGCATAAACTTAAAAATAAAGAGCAAGACAAAGAACAAAGTGCAAATTATACTATTTTTAACATAATAAATTTGAGATTAATCTTCTATAAGGCAGTAAAGTGAAGAGAAGTTCTGTTATGTTCTTAAGGAATATATAAATAGTGGCTCAAGACCCAAAGGAAAGCTCAATCCATTTCTTAAAATGCCAAGTAAAATTCACCCACATAGACTGTCATCTTTCTACAATATTCGCCTAAATTTCTAAATTTGTCTGGATGATACCAATTTCATTTATAGTAGATTAAAACATTTTTAAAATAACTGTTTTTTAAAGAATAACTTAAAATACTTTTCTTCTTCTTCTTTTTTTTTTTTTTGTAAAGACAGAATCTTGCTGTGCTGCCCAGGCTCATCTCTAGCTCCTGGGTTGACATTTCTTACACCTCAGCCTCCCAATGTGCTGGGATTACAGGTGTGACCCCTCATGCCTGGACTTGAACACAATTTTTAAATGATACTTTTGAATATTTTTGAAAAAAAAATATCCTAGTAGTTTCCTTTTAAAAAAAAAATTCAGATTAATATGAGGGTACAGTTAGGTTACATTAGATTGCATTAATTAGGTGAAGTCCCAGTTGTAGTTGTGTCCCTCACCCAGGAAGTGTGCCATATACACCTACAGTGTGCCTGTTAGTGGACAGCACACTAAGCACCCTTCATCCTCCCTTCCCCCTGCCACTTGAGTTTAATTATGTTTTTCTTTCTTGTGAGAGTATATTTGTTTGTACTGGTTTCATATTAGAATTGTGTAAATTGGTTACATGTTTTTCCATTCTTGTGATACTTTACTAAATAGAAGATTCAACTCTATCCAGGTTAATACAAAAGATGCAAAGTCTCCACCTTTTTATGGCTGAATAGGATTCCAAGGTTTACATGTATTACAGTTCATTAATCCCTTCCTGTGTAGATGGGCACTTGGGTTAATTCCACATCTTGGAGATTATGAATTGAGCTGTAATAAACATTCTGGTACGTATGTCCTTACGGCAAAATTATTATTTTTTTTTTCTGGGTCAAAACCTAGTAATGGGATTGCAGGATCAAATGGAAGGTCTACTTTCAGTTCTTGGAGGAGTCTCCATACTTCTTCCCAAAGAGGCTGTATTAGTTTGTAACCCCACCAAAAATAGATAAATGTTCCCTTTTCTCCACACCCTTGCCAGTATCTGCAGCTTTGGGACTTTGTGATGTGGGCTATTTACACTGGACTTAGGTGCTATCTTGAGGTGGTTTTGACTTGCATATCTCTGATGATTAGGGATAATGAGCATTTTCTCATGTGCTTGTTAGCTATTCATCGGTTTAAGAGATCTATTTCTACATGGCTAAGAATAGGGAGGTTGTGTGATTCCAGGTATTGGTCCATTTCTTCCACATGGCTAAATTTCTGGATATATAGTTTTTAGGAGTAAGCAGAGATGAGCTTTTGTATCTCTGTGTATCAGTTATTATTTTCCCTACTTTGTTTCTGATTCAGGTTATTAGAGATCTTACCTTTCTGTTTCTAGTTATTCTAGCCAAAGGTTTATTGATTTTGATTTTATCTTTTCAAATAACCAAATTTTTGTTTCATTTGCTGAATGATTCTTTTGTTTTCAATTTCATTAATTTCTGATCTAATTGTGTCAATATTATTGTTTTGGGGTAGTATGTTCTTTCTATATCTATTAAGCCTAATTGTTGTAGGGTTGCATTTAAGTCCCTTGTTACTTTGTTTAGTTTCTGTTTAGGGTATTATATTATTCAGACTGGCTAGGGTTTGTTTTAAAAATCTGGGGGCATTTAAAAGGGTGCATTTATATCTTTAAAATTAATGTCTCCTTTTTGTATTGTTCCCTTGGCCAGTATGTAGAGTCCATCTTTGTCTTTTATTTTTCTTGCTTTAAATCCACTTGTATCTGCAAATAAGAATGCAGCCCTGCCCTTCTTCTGGGTTCCATTTGCCTGAAATGTTGTCTTCCAGCCCTTCACCCTGAGTCTTATTTTGTCCTTAGAGGCTATATGTGTTTCCTAAAGACAGCATATACTTGGCTTGTGCTTTTTTAAATCCCAGCAGCCAGCCTGTGCTTTCCTCAGTGGGAAACTCAACCCATTCACATTATTGAGAGAATTGATAATTCTGTTTGTCTTGTTTTCTGGAGATCTATTGCCTAGTTTTGTCACTTGTACCATTATGGAAGCTATGCTTTGGCCTTTAATTTCTAGGTGTCTTTACTTTGCTGGTGGAGTGTTATTACAGTCTCTGTGTAGTATGTATCTGAGTACTTCCTCCAAAGCTGTTCCTGTAGTGGCAAATTTCCTTAAGCGTTGCTTGTCATTAAAATACTTGATTTCTCTATCAAATATGAAACTTAATTTGGTAGGATACAGGATCCTAGGCTGCAAGTTATTTTATTTAATACACTAGAAGTTGAAGCCCAATCTCTTCTGGCTTATACAGGTTTAGCTGAGAAGTCTGCTGTTGGCCTGATGGATCTGTCCCTAAAGGTCAATTGGTGAGTACTCTCTATTGCTTGCAGAATTTTCTCTTTCCCTTTCATCTTGCCAGGTCCATTACAATGTGTCTAGGAGAGGCTGTTTGTATTGAGACAAACTGGGGTTCCATATCCATCTAAAAGGAGTGTCTCAGAATCTTTGGTGATGCTTGGAGAATGTTCAGTTCTGGCACCCTCCAGTAGGGCCTCCTTGGTATACTCTTTTTCTCCTTCAAGATACCTACAATTTGCATTTTTGTATGCTTCCTGAAACCCCATAACTCTCTAAGAGATTGCTGTTTGTTTTTTTTTTTTCCCCTGTCTTTTTAAATGCCTGAGTTAGCTCAAGAGCCTTATCCTCTAGCTCTGAGCTTCTTTCTTCTCCATGGTCTAATCCATTATTGATAGATTCTACTGTATCTTTAAGTTCACTGAATAACTCCTTCAATTCCTTAAGCTCTGATATAGCCTTTCTAATTTCATCAGGTCTTTTATTTATTTCTTGGGTCAATTTTTGGGTTTCCTTTTGGTGGTTTTCCACTTCCCTTCAATTCCCTTCACATTATTGTCATCATACCCTAATTTCCCTTTTTGTCATTTCCATAATTTCTTTATAGGTCATATCTTCTGCAGTAGCTGTCTCATGATCCCTTATAGGAGTTGATCTGTTTTAGTTTTTCATGTTGCCAGAATTTTTTCGTGGTTCTTTCTCATTTGTGTTTTCTTTTTGTTCATTTCCTTCCCCTAATTTCTCATTCACTTCCCCCTACTTAATAATTTTGTCTTTGTGCTTGGGTGTTGGAGTGGCTTCCTTGGCTCCTGGAGCCCCTTGCTGTCTCACTGTGAACTTGCAATGATGTTTCTGCACAGGACAATCCAGTAAGAGTTGGCTGGACTCCCCTCACCTTAATCTTAAGAGAACTGCTGGTGAGATATCTCTAGTCTGCCATCTTGGAGCTGACTTCTCTTGATAGCTTCTTTTAAACTAGGTAATTAGCCTTACAAAATTCAATGAAAATGATGTTCAATGTGTTTTTACCACATTTACTGGTAATCAAAATTGAATAAATGTATTATTTCTAGATGTAAACAATATAAAATTATACTTGTGTGAAATACAATTCATTAGCCATGTTCAGACATGGTTTCATTATATTTTAAGTTTTAATTATAGGAATTAGAAATAAATTAATTTCCAGCATCAATGGACTTCTGAAGTATTATTACACAAAATCTGTAAGTGTGTGTTCTGAATGACTAGTGAATTTAAGGTTGTAAAATAATACAGATAAATATTTACTTTGGAACATATTTTTTTCCCAAGGTAAACACATTGATTCTAAAGATGGAAATTTAGCTTTCAGAAATAGCAACAAAAAGTAAAGCAAGATGATATTATGATTAAGAAAATAAAATATATACATGCACATATGAATAAGAAATAATTTTATTTTCTTCTCTTCCCAACAACCCTATGAGCAGAAAGTATAAGTATACTTATTTCTGTATCAGATGATGAAACTGGAAACAGGAGAAAATAGGTAGCTTGTTCAAGTTTGCACAAGAAATGGCAAAACTGAAACACACCCTCAAGTCTTCTGCTGATTAGACTAGTCCTCTTCTCTGTACATTTCATTAGATTCTTTCCCCTCACCTGTTTCACCCCTCAAAAGCTCATTAATAATCTTCTTGCTTTTGATAGCTTTTCTTTGAATGACTTTTCTAGGAGTAGTAAAGCTAAAAATAAACAAAGCTATTTCTTTCAACTATTCATTTTCTTTTTATTTTTTATTAAATCATAAACACATAGATCACATGTACATTAATGCATTTATGGGATACAATGTGCTGATTTCATATAGCATTAGAAATGCTTTCATCACTCTCATTAATATATACCTCATCTCATTAACTTAGTTATTGTGTGTTAAGACATTTATACGCTATACTAATAGATCCGACATGTATCCTTGCATTATGCACCACAGGTGTATCCCACCATTCATCCTCCCTCGATCTGATCTCCTCTCTCCCCTCCCAATCCTCCTCCTCCAGCCTTCATTTTGGGCCATAGTTGATCTATTCTTCACATGAAAGTGTGAGTGACTGTAAATTGCTTTCATAATAGTACTGAGTACATGGGATACTTTTTCTTCCACTCTTGAGATACTTCACTAAACAGGATATGTTCCAGCTCCATCCATGTGAATGTAAAAGAGATAAAGTCTCCATCTTTTTTAAGGCTGCATAATATTCCATGGTATACATATATCGTAATTTATTCATCCATTCATGGCTCGACAGGCACTTGTGCTTCTTCCATGACTTGGCTATTATGAATTGAGCTGCAATGAACAATCTGGTGCAAATATCTTTGTTATAAAGTGATTTTTGGTCTTTTGGATATACACCTTGTAGAGAAATTACAAGATCAAATGGCAGGTCTACTTTTAGATCCCTGAGTATTCTCCATATTTCTTTCCAAAAGGGACATATTAACTTGCACTCCCACCAGCAGTGCAGAAGTGTTCCCTTTTCTCCACATCCACACCAACATCTGTAGCTTTGGGATTTTGTGATGTGAGCCGCTCTGACCTGTTTGTGTTGACTGGGACAATTGGTTTGAAACTCTTGACCTGGGCCCATCACCTGGGGACCCAAGGTTGTACCCTGATTGTGTTGTTGTGGGAGTATAGGATTCTCCACTTTGAATTGTTGCCTGTTGGGGAGCGGGGTGTCTTGGTTGCATATGTATCTCTACAGCTGAGATTTCAGCCCAAAGCCACTGATTCACTAGGATTGGACAGAGACTAGCTGAATACTGGTCAGTGCCACCTTTCTTTTTTCCTTTTTTCCTCATGAGTATACTGGCCAAAAATAGCTTCCTGACCAGGTAAACACCATAAACATGAAAGGTATACCCTTTAGAGAAGACATTGAGCTAAGACTTGAAAGATTTTGTACCCAAACCACACACATTTACTAAAATAAGGTATGTTAATGCCTGAAAGATACACAGTCTGTTTCTACAAAGGGCAAGGTTTAGGTAAAGGTTCAATTGTACTATTTCTTTTTTGTTGTTGTTGTTTACAATTCATTGACGCTTGTGCAAAAATTTAGTACACTGATTACAGTTGTTAGGTAAAGACCCTCTTGTAATTATGCCCCACCCCCAAGAGATGTGCTGTACACCATAATCCCCCCATTACCCTCCCTCATCCCTTCACTCCATCCCTCATTCCCTAGCCTTCATCTTCTATTAGATCTTTTACTGCCCTCAAATTAGAATTGAGTACATTGGATTCTTGCTTCCCCATTTTTGTGATGCTTTGCTAAGAAGAATACATTCCATCTCAATCCAAGTTAATACAAAAAATGTAGTCTCCATCTTTTTTAATGGCTGAAGAGTATTCTCTGGTATACATATACCACAGCTTGTTATTCCATTTCTGGGTTGGTGGGCATTTAGATTATTTCCACAACTTAGTGATCATAAATTGAGCTGTAATAAACAATCCAGTGCAAATGTCCTTATGATTTTTTTTTGTTTTTCTTCTGGGTGATTGCCCATTAGACAATCCTAGGATTGTAGGATCAAATGGGAAATCTAATTTGAGTTCTCTGAGGAGTCTCTATACTTTGTTCTAAAAAGGTTGCATTAGTTTGTAGTCCCACCAGCAGTGTAAAAGTTTTCCCTTCTCTGCATATCCATGCCAGCATCTACAGCTTAGAGACTTTGTGAAGTGGGCTATTCTCATTGGGGTTAAGTGGTCTCTCCGGGTGGTTTTGATTTGCATTTCTCTGATGATCAGGGATGATGAGCATTTTTTCATATGTTTGTTAGCTATTCATCCATCTTCATCAGAGAAGGTTCTATTCTTATCTCTTGCCCAGAGATGGGATTTTTTACTCATTTTCTGTAGATTAATTGGAGTTCTCTTTAGATTCTAGTTATCAACTGTTTGTCACATTGATACCCTACAAATATCTTTTCCCATTCTAAAGGCTGTCTTTTTGCTTTACTTGCTGTGTCCTTTGCTGTGCAGAAGCTTTTCAGCTTAACTAAGTCCCATTTGTTAATTTTTGTTATTGCTGTGATGGTCACTGAAGTCTTTGCCATAAAATCTTTTCCCACTACATCATCAAGAATTTTCCCCACACTTTCTTATAAGATTTTTATAGTTTTGTGTCTTAGATTGTGTTTCTTAGTTTTGTATCTCTTATCCATCTTAAGTCAATTTTTGTAAAGGGTGAAAGGTGTGGGTCAAGTTTCAGTCTTTTATATGTGGTTATCCAGTTCTCCCAGCACCATTTATTGAATAGGAATTCTTTTCCCCACTATATGCTTTTGTTTGGTTTATCAAAGATCAGATGGCAAGCAGAGACTTGTTTCATCTCTTAGTTTTCTATTCTTTTCCAGATGTCTATGTCTCTATTTTTGTGCCAATATCATGCTGTGCTATATTGATTAGTGTGGACTTGTAATATAGCCTAAAGTCTAGTAGGGCAATACCTCCAACTTTGTTTTTATTACTAAGAATAGCCTTAGCTATATGGGTTTTTCTTTTCTGGTTCAATACAAAACCAAGTACTATTTTGTTCTAGTTTATCCAGTTCTGTAATGTTGGTATTTTTAATGGGGATTGTGTTGAATCTGTAGATTAATTTTGGTAGAATAGACATTTTGACAATGTTGATTCTTCCCAACCATGAGCATAGTATGTTCTTCCATTTGTTAGTGTCTTCTGAAATGTCTTTTCTTAGGGTTTCATAATTCTCTTTGAAAGATCTTTCACCTCTTTTGTTAGGTATATTCCTAAGTTTTTCATTTTCTTTGAATCTTCTGTGAAAGGTATTGTGAGCTTGATTTGCTTCTAAACTGGGCTGTTACTGGCATACAAAAGCTACTGATTTTTGGATATTGATTTTATACCCTGAGCCATTACTATATTTCCCGATGAGTTCTAGGAGTTTTGTGGTTGAGTCTCTGGGGTTTTCTAAGTATAAGATCATATCATCAGCAAAGAATTTGAGTTTGACCTCCTCTGTCCCCATTTGGATCCCCTTCATATCCTTCTCTTCCCTGATAGCATTGGCCAGAACTTCCAAAACTTTGTTAAATAATAGTGGTGATAGTGGACATCCTTGTCTGGTTCCAGTTCTAAGTAGAAAAGCTTTTAATTTTATACCATTAATTATGATATTATCTGTGAGTTTGTCATAGTTGGCTTCAATGAGCTTAAGAAATTTGCCACCTATGCCTATTTTTGTATGTGCTCTTGTTAGAAAAGGATGCTGAATTTTGTCAAATGCTTTTTCTGCATCTATTGAGAAGATCATATGATCTTTGTTTTTGCTTTTATTAATATGGTGAATTACATTTATGGATTTGTACATGTTAAACCAGCCTTTCATCCCTGGAATGAAGCCTACTTGATCATGATGTATAATTTTTTTAATGAGTAGCTGAAATCTATTAGCTAAGAATTTGTTGATTGTTTTTACATAAATAGTCATGAGTGAAATTGGTCTGTACTTCTCCTTTTTAGTTATGCCCTTTCCTGTTTTTGGAATCAAGGTGATGTTTGCTTCATGGCACATTTTAGGGAAGGTTCCTTCCATCTTAATACCTTGGAATAGGTTCTGCCATATAGGTACAAGCTCATCTTTGAATGTGTGATAGAATTCTGTTGTGAAGCAGTCTGATCCTGGGCTTTTTTCTGTTGGAAGATTTTTGATTGTTTCTGCAATCTTAGTGTTTGATGTTGGTCTGTTAAAGACATCTAATTCTTCCTTACTAAGTCTAAGAAGATTGTATGATTTCCAGGTATTCATCTATTTCCTCCACATTGTCAAATTTCTGGGCATAAAGTTTTGGTAGTAGTCAGAAATTATCTCCTATATCTCTATGGTGTCAATTGTTATTTCCCCCTTTTTCTGGTTGAAGTTATTAAAGATTTTAATTTTCTATTTCTGGTTAATCTGGCCAATGGTTTGTCAATTATATTTATCTTTTAAAAAAACAACTTTTTATTTCATTAATTTTCTGAATGATCCTTTTATTTTCAATTTTATTTATCTCTAATTTAATTTTGGTTATTTCTTTTCTTCTGCTAGGTTTGGATTGAATTGCTCTAACTTTGCTATTTCTTTTTTGGAATCACTAGGTTATTGTTGTGCTATTTTTTTTTTTTTTTCCAGATGTAGGCAACTAATGTGGTGAATTTCCCTCTTAGTACCGGTTTTGGTACCTTGGGTCTGTGTTGTTGTTATGCTCAAGGAAGTTAATGATTTCATTTTTTATCTCTTCTTGACCCAACTGTCATTCAGCATAAGGTTGTTTAATTTCCATGCCTTTGTGTGTGGAGGACAGTTTTTGTTGGAATTAAATTCCAACATTATTGCCTTGTAACCTGAGAAGATAAAAGATAAAACTTCAATTCTTTTAATTTTGTTGAGGTATGATTCATAGTCTAGGATACAATATATTTTGGAGAATGTTCCTTGTGCCAATTAGAAGCATGTATATTTATTCCTTAGCTTTGGCATGGAGTGTTCTATATATGTCTATCAAGCACACTTGTTCTACAGTCACATTTAAGTCCCTTGTACCTTTGTTTAGTTTCTGTTTAGAGCAGTGGTTCTCAACCTTCCAAATGCCACAACCCTTTAATACAATTCCTCATATTGTGGTGACCCCCAAACACCATGAACTAGCAATGAAAAACAATTTTATGGTTGGAGGTCACCACAACATGAGGAATTGCTGAAAGGGGTAGAGCACCAGCCCCACAGACCGGGGGGCGTTGGTTTCAAACCCGCCCCCAACCCCAAACTGCAAAATAAATAAATAAATAATGAGGATCTGTATAAAAGGGTCATGGCATTAGCAAGGTTGAGAACCACTGGTTTAGAGGATCTGTCCAGATCTGCAACTGGAGTGTTAAAGTCCCCTGCTATTATGTTGTTATAGGTTATCATATTGCTCAGACTAACTAAGATCTGTTTCAAGAATCTGGGAGCATTTAAGTTGGGTGCATAAATATTTAGAATTGAAAAGTCTTCTTGTTGTATTTTTCCTTTGGCCAATATGAAATGTCCATCTTTGCCTTTTTTGATTTTAGTTGCTTTAAATCCACTTGTATCTGAAAATAAGATTGAAATCCCTCTTTTCTTCTGATTTCCTTTGCCTAAAAAATTGTCTTCCATCCCTTAATGCTGAGTTTTACTTTGCCCTTCGAGGCTAGGTGTGTTTCCTACAGACAGCAAATGGATGACTTGTACATATTTATCCAGTCAGCCAGCCTATTCCTCTTCAGTGGGGAATTCAAGCCATTAACACTTACTGAGATAATTGATAAGTGCATGGAGTTCTGTTCTTCTTATTTTGTGAAAGTCTATTGCTTAGCTTTATTTTTTGCATTTTTGTGGAAGCTAGGTATTTTCCTTTAGTTTCTGGGTGTTTATTTTGATGCTTGTCCATTGTGATGTAGAATAGTGAGTAGAATAGGTTAAGGCTCTATTTCCTGTAGAGCTGGTGTTGTTTTGGGAAACTTTGTCATGTTTACATATTAGTAAATGATTTGATTAGCTTAGCAAGATATAGAATTCTGGGATGAAAATTGTTGATGGAAAGTAGATTAAAGGTAGATGATCATTGTCTTCTGGCTTGAAAAGTTTCATTTGAGAAGTCTGCAGTCACCCTGATGGATTTGCCCCTATGGGTCAATTGGCCCTTACACAATTGGCAGCTTGTAGAATTTTCTCTTTTGTTTTGACTTTGGATAGGTTTATGACAAAGTGTCTTGGAGAAAATCTCTTTGAATTGACAGGTTGGGAGCCTGAGTCTCTCCTCAGCCCACTTAATAAACATTCGTTGACATTTCCCAACCATGTCTCTTGGCTTAGACATGACTTTCCCAGGAAAGTGTGTGTCACTCAGATCTCTCCATAAGTGACTGCCCAGTTATCAAGCACACCAGAACTGGCCTCACTCTAGGATCCTGAGAGTCAAGCCTGCAAGGCAGATCTCCCACAATGGCTGTGCCTGGCCTACAGTGGAAAAATGAAGGCTCTATTCCATCCAGTAGCTCAGTCCTGGCCTCTTGCACAGTTCAAAGTCACTAGAACCCAAGGTCTCCTAAGGTAACTCAACCAAGTGCCCAAATCCAAGGGGAAAAAGAAAAAAAGAAGAACCCACAGGGAAGGCCTTCCCTGACTACAAACTCTTGCCACTGCTATAGCTGCTATAACTGCTGCCACTACATCTGCCACCACAGCCTTATAGGGCAGGCCTCTGGAAAAAAACTTGCTGCTTTTCCACTGCTTTCATCCTCCTCTTGGCATCCCAAAATCTCCCACTGCTTCCCTCTGCCCCTCAAAGGGATGTTTTTTGGGTAAAACCTATAAACCCGATGTGTCTGGAGTCTTTGCTCCCCAGTCTTGCTATGCCCAGCTGCAAAGAAGCTGTCTCTAGTCTGCCATCTTGCTCTGCCTCCCAATTGTACTATTTCTGAGAATGTTGATCTTAGAGGATTATCAACATCGCCATTGGGTATAAGCCCCAGAAAGTTCACCACTCAGCACACTAGGCTGCCTCAGAGCACAGGAAGGTTGAAGCAACATTCTTAAACCTTCATTATTTTTACAGAATTCTTCTAAAAAGTACTACAACCTTAAAAAAAAGTACTATACTATTGATATTATCAATAAAAAGTAGTGTAGTACTTAAGTGACTTAATTCATGAATAAAAATTTTGTTTGCAAAACTATACACATACTCAACAATAAAATACTATATGGCAGTACAAATAAATTACTGTTACTTCCAACAATGTATAGGAGCTTTAGACTTACTATATTGAGTGACAAAAATAGCTTTCAAAAGCTATTTTCAAAGTGCTGTTTTATAAAAAGGGTGCTGTTTTATAACATTAAAAACAACTAAAACAATCTTATTCTTAAGGAATATATTATATAAAGAGGCCCTGTGTACACACATACACACTACAACAAAAAGAAGTTGATTCAAAATAATTGTTACCTACAGTTTGAGGTGGCATGGACAGGACAACATAATTTCATTTAAATTACTATCAAGGTTCTAGTTTTCATAATAGATGTAGTTTTCTTATGTTATTAAAAAAAGCAAACTAACTAAATACAAGAGTATTATCTGTGTCAGGAAACAAGTATTATAATTAAACTCAATGCTAGAAAAATAAATGTTTTTAAGTGGAATTGTAAAACTTTGTAACACAGCTTGATTTGATTTTTCCCACTTTTCCTCTGCAACAGAGTGAAATGAAACACTAAATGCATTTCTACTTCTTTCAATTCCAAGATTCTCTAGCTTAATACAAATGCCAGCAGTCACGCCTATGGTCCCAGCTACTTGGGAGGCCGAGGCAAGAGAATCACCTAAGCCCAGGAGTTGGAGGTTGTTGTGAGCTGTGATGCTACAGCACTCTACGGAGGCCAACAAAGTGAGACTCTGTCTCTAAAAAAATAAAATAAAATAAAATTTGATGTTCCAAAAGAGAAAAAGAAAAGATAAAAAAAAGAAATGCCAGCAGTCACACAACTGTAAGAGAATCTCTTGATAGTCACATTTATTATAATATAGACTAAAAATGAATTTTGCTTCTGCTTCTTAAACTTACAAAACTTGTATGGTTAAAATTGCAAACTAGGAAGTGAGGGATCATTATTTTGCATTACAAACTGTAATGATTTTATACAAAGAAATGAATGTAAGGAGTGGCTGTTGTAAGGAGTAGATGATGAGGTAAGACAGAGAGAAATAAAAAAGAATGTGTAATGTTAAGGTGGTACATTATGGAAAGGCCAAATGAAAGACAGCTGATTTTATTTAAGTTTTTGTATATTTAAGGGTCTGTGTTTAAATAATTGAGTGACTTCTGGAAACTTGGCTTTCAGGGACAGAAAGGCAAATTGCCCATATTATCCAAGTTGCACCTAGTACATTTTACTCATTTTCAAATCATTTTGAGAAATTTCCTTGCTTTGCAAAATGATTAAGTTAGATTATAAGTAAGGATTTCCTAATCTCATTAATGTTCTTTAAGACAATGAACAAACAAACAAACAAACAAACAAAAAGCTAACATTTGAAACTAGACCAAGACCAAAACCCCTTTTTAAATCCCATGATTGTCAAAGTGGAAACCTGAAGTTCCAAAGCTTCAAATGTGTGGATGTGGCCATTTGCTGCAGACCTCAGAGATGGCCACGTTTTGATAACACATGTTCTCACTAATGCATGGAATCTAAAACGTTGAATTCATAGCAGCAAGAGTAGAATAGTGGTTGCTAGTGGCTAGAATTGGGGAAAATGAGGAGTTGTTAGTCAAAGGCTATAGAATTTTCAGTTATTGACTCAAGTTAATAATACTGTATTGCATAGGAATGTAGCTTTTAAGATTTGGAAATCATTTTTAAGCAGTGATCATGTAAGTATTCTGGCTTACCAAAAGAATAGCAAGTACATTAAACATGTCCCTTAAGAGTTTTTGCAAGGCTAACTCGGCTGGCTATTTTTATCATAAAACCACTTGTCCTTTAACCAAATCAGTCAAGAAATAGAAACTTCTTGCAACTCAGACATCTTTATGTGCTGTTTTTGTAAGTCCAGACAGGTACGGTGAAGGCTTAGTACATATCCTTTTTGACAATCCAGTGGCATATCGTATCTTTATTTTTTGGAGCCAGGATATCAGGGGAGAGTAGTACTGGGCAAGGTGCAGGGTCATTTCAAACCTTCACCTTTCTCACCACTTACATCTAGGGGGCAGATGCATTCAGGCTTCCCATTGCTCTATTTCAGAATTTTATTGGTGTGGACGGCTTCCCAAATGAGTATTTCAAGTGACAGATGATTCTGTTGTGCCCCTTTTCCACAGCATCAATATCCACTATTCTAGGGAGGATTAACTAGAGTAAGCGCCCTGCAGTCACCAGTTATGAATTGTAAATGTGTGACAATTATGGCTCTTGAGGTACAAAACACATTTTTTATAGTGATTTGTAGGCTCCATTTTTATTGGGAATGAACTTAAAACTGCCAGAGTCATTAGCTACTTGAGCTACACTGGTCATATCCTTTGTGTGTTTGTGTGTTAGGCTTTCTTAATCAGAGAAATAAGTTTACATAATTTCTTTTAAATTACACATAGTGGGGAAGGAGGTATGCAACACAGGAAGGTTTGTGAGAAAAACCATAAAGTAGAAATGCCAAGAGCAGACTCATATTAAAAAATATTTAATGAGCAATAAAATGCTTCTGTAGTGATTCCAAGGGATGCACAGCATGGTCTGGGGAAGAAGCAGCGAATGTCAGTAATTCCTCTGGAGAATGGTACAATTCAGAGTCCAATTATTTTCTGCTGCTCAGGTCCCTTTGTCTGATTGTCTTTTTTTCCTGGTTGAAGTTAGGAACAGTAAACTGATACTGATATATTGTCCAACAAAGATGATTTCAAGGGCTGAATATTACCTCATCATTTGCAGAAAGACTAGGGGAATCTCACTGTATGACAAACTGAAAGATATGTTCCCTGTGAAAAGAGAATCACATACATAAAAACAGAAAGAAACAAAGTACAAGTATGCTTCCCTGGGACATCTTCAGGGTTTTTTTAAAATTTATCCATCAAATTAATAAAGCTTTTGAGTGTGTGTATATATATATACGTGTGTTTTATTTATTATATATAATTATATGTAATTATGTTAATTATGTATGATTATATTTGTATGTAACCAATGTTCTTAGTACATAATTCATAAATAAATGTATACATATAGTGATATTTATTATAATTAATATACAGCACATATACAGAGGGTACCAAAAAAACGTATACACATTTAAAGAAAGGGAAAAGCTGTATTATGATTGTAATACTCAATATGTACCCATAACAAATGATAATTACAAGTCATGTTGAGAACCTTTTATAAAGGCTGAAGTCTAACATGATTAGAATATTACAAATTTTGTAAAGATTTTTCCTTTCTTAAAATGTGTATACACGTTTTTGGTCCCCTCTCTATATAATATACATAATAAATATATTACATACATACAAAATATAACATGATTAATATAAAATTATATATTTATTACATATATAACTTATAATAACTTAATGTCATTACCACTTACTCAATAAGCATCCATCATTTCAGGCCTGCCGTTGGGTTTGGGGCATACAATAATACAATACAATCAGCCATCACCTCACAGAACATACATTCTAGTTAGGCTGTGAGAAAGTAGTTAATTAAGTAGTAAATCAAATTTCTGTATAGTTAATAATTGCACAATGAAGGAGAGGCACATGGTATTATAAAATTGTAACAAGGGGCCATGAAATGGCTTGTACCCTGAATATCATGATATATCTTATCAAATGTGTCTTTCAATTTCTATCCGGACTTCAGAATCTTTAGTGGTTCAGCCTAATACTTCAGAAGCGCTGAGCCATAAGAACAGACCTGTTGTTCAGGTACTTTTAAAGGAGAAAGCTGAGTCATAGGATAAAACTACATTGTTCTAGGGTTTTTGTGGACAGTGTCCTTCTGCTCAGGATAAGGCTTATTCCATCATTCCCGGCATCCCTGTCTGTAATGGTTAATTTGGTGTGTCAACTGGGTTAGGCTCTGGTGCTGAACGGTGTGGTCACACATTAATCTGGCTGTGAGGGTATTTTTTAGATGCAATTGAACATTTATTTCATTTTAAACAAATGAAGATTTGTTTGAATAAAGATCACCTCTATAATGTGGTTGCATGCCTCATCCCAATCAGTTGAAGCAGTTTAAGGTCTTCAGAGTACAAACTTTTGACTTTCCTAGAGAAGGAGGAATTCTTCCTCAAAATTATATCACAGAAGTCTTGCCTGTGTTTCCATCTTGCTGGATTATCCTGTGAAATTCAAACTCAAAACAAAAACTCTTGCCTCAACTTTCAAGCTGCCAGTTTTCCCTGCATATTTTGGACTTGCCAGCCCCACAATAATGTGAGCCAAGACCTTGAAATAAATCTCCCCAGTGTGTTCTCTCTCTTTATATATGTGTATGTATGTATATATGTATATACAGGGTCTGTTCTCGTGGAGAACCCTGACTGATATTCTCCTAACCTACTATAAAATAAATTACCTGCAGTTGGTCTCCTTAAAGCAAGAGACTGCACTGAAACTTCATGTGTGTGAATGATTTATTGAGGGATATACCTCTAGTAGAGATCAGCCAGGCAGTGGGGTGAATGGGAGTGGGAAGGGAGAAATCTCAGCAAGGGGGTAATTTTAGATAATGTCCTGGCCTTGACCTGATTTTGCCAGAAACACTGGTAAACTAAATTATACTGAAGGGATTGCCCCTACCTGAGCTGATCTTTCATATTCCGCAGCAACCAGTCACTGGATAAGGGTTGGTGGGGCTCTGGACACTCCAGGTACTGCTGCCTTTCTGTGCTGCTGGGTCAAGTGGTTGGAGGAAACACAAAGACACTGACAGTTGAGTGTATGAAATAGCTGGATCTTCAGGGAATAGGGGCGGGGCCTGGACAGTCTCACCATCAATAGTTAATACATTTCATGGAGTTGGCCTAAGCCTTACTATATTCCAACAACTTTAGCATACAGTGGCAAATTATATAGTTTAAGATGGCTGTATATCTCTTGCACAATAAATAAATATTCCTCCCTTTCCTGCCTCTAAAGAACAGACAAAGAATTACAGATCAATTCCCATCACAGTAGGCAATCAATAGTTACACTCTACGATGTTCCCAGCATGGCACTGGGAAGACATGCATAAGTACAAGACTCATTTTCTGCTCTCTAGAAATTAGATAATGTAGGTGGTAAAATTATTATATAACTCAATTTTCATTTTCTAAATGATCTTTGAGCCTCTGCCTCATTTATAATATAGGGATGGGAGTGATATCTGTCTTATCTGACTGATATGAGAATTAAATTGATGCAGGGAAATGATTAGTGCAAAAAAAACCATACAAATGAAAGCTAATTCTACTTTTTATTCTGTGCTGTACTATAAGCTTCATGAAAGCAGCAAGCTCCTTTTCCACTCCATTTTTCCCCTGGAATCTAGTATACTTCCTGAATCATAATAGGCATTTCATATGTATTTCACTGTATAGGAGATAATAACTAATATGATACTTGAATATTTTTCTTTTCTATCTCTTCTAACATTGTATCTTTTGTTTTTAAACATAGGACTCACAAGGGTAAAGAATTCATGCTAGTTGCAAGTTATGTACAGGTGGCACTTAATGTTAAGTAATAATATTTGAGTCAGTTTTATACATTTATTGTTCTTCAGGAATATACTCATTGTTTATCAGCCTTTTGGGAAATGTCTTAATTGTGAGGGAAAATAGAAGACATATGGGGTAAAGGTATTTGCTGAGCTGTTCCTGAATTACATTACTGAAATGTTGCCAAACACTAAAGCTGTTTTTAGAATTCTTAATCAGTCTGCATATTCTCTTTTCATCTGCAAAGTTACTTGCTACATACATACCATCATCTATTTCTTATGATTGCACAAAATATAGCCAAATAAATAATCTTCCTTCCCTTAAATGCGTTCCTCTCTTGTTAAACTAAGGCTGAACCCCCATAAAGGGGCTGTTTACAAATTCATTCACTAACTCTTTCTTCAAATTTGTATCCCCCTATTGTGCTGGGCACAGTGATGTACATACTTCAGCAATAAAAAGGTGAATAAATATCATTCTTTTCATGTGTCTCAGAAATTGGTAGGAGAATACTTTATTTTTAAGTATTTTCTATTGTGGTGTATAATAAATAATAAATTTGGGGAACAAATCTTAAATTTTGACTTGATGATTTTTTTCACATGCATACATCCATGTAACTGTTACCTGTACCAAAAAAGAATATTCCAGAATGTCCCTCTATGCCCCTTCCCAGTCAATGACTGTCCTCCGAGAAGGACTTTCAATTCTAACTTATAGCATGATGGATTAGATTTACTTGCAAAGAGACACTTGAACAGATCATTTTGATACTATTTTGAGAGTACTACACAAAGATGGGTCCAATGAGATACAAGATCCTAAGAAGGGTCAGAATGTATGTCTTCATAGACTATGACATTTCAGTTATATCTAGAGTAACAAGTACAATTTATTCAATAAAAAAATGGAAGACTAGAGATTTCCGTGAAGAAAAAATGGTATGCACAAAGAGCACATTGTGTTCAGTAGGAGGTAGGTTGTTCATTTTGATTAATATAAGGAACAAAATGGGGGATAAATTGGCATCAGACATGATGTTAGGTAGTTAATTATGTCATGAGCAACTAGGACGGGAGTAATTTTGGAGGGGAGAAGATATTTAGAAAGGATTAATGTGCAAATAACTAATAGCACAGAGGCAGCATTTTCCACTGAATAGGAAGGTATTAGCAGAACTGTAATGGTAAAGTGATAACTATACTGTCTCTTTCTGAGTAATGTTTTTCCAGGTCTTCCTTCAAACTCTAATTGCACAGTGGTGTTATGGGAAGCATTAGAGATTTTATAGTAGAAAGGGCTTTCCTGTTTAAATGAGTTTGGAACCACACAGTTGTCTAAAAACATGAAGGGCTGGTGTACACACCTTTGTGAGTATGTTCTCACACTCAACACGAGTGCAAGTAAAGGAATGCCACTAATAGATATTCCTCTATTTTTCTGATTGATCTAGAGAAGAGGGGATTGGGAAAGCACTGGAATAACTACGCAATTATTGCTAAGAGACGAATGATCTGCTTTCATTTGCTCCATCTTCTCCAAATCACCTCAATTTTTTTTTTAACTTTTCCTGATAGAGTGGTCATAGGATCAGGGCTGCAATGACAAATGCTGGAAGCAGGCTAAGCAAAAAATAATGTAACTATGTTTTTAAGCCTTGTGTCAGAATGCCTAAGGCTGGATTATATCTTCACCAAATCTGACAAAACTGGGGTAAGAGTGGATACAGCTATCCTGGAGGTGAAAATAGCCCCAAGTTCTGCACCCCTATAACCTTACCGTCAGGGAGGTACTAGACTAGTGTTGCTGCGTACACTAGACCAGCACTCCGGCGAATTCTAACGACTCTCCCAAGGGTGAAATGTTTTGGTGTCAATGGACAGAAGGGAGAATAGTATCCGAGGGTTAAGAAATGAATAAATTCATCATGAGTTGAGGGAAATCCAATATTACATTAACAATTCAAATGCTTAAAAGGGTGAAGCTCTACGTTTGCTGAGGACATTCTAGCTTTTAGAATCCAATAAAATCAGGGAGACATTTTTATATAAAATGATAGAGTGGACTCATTAATGACTGTATGAGATTCTAATAATGTGGCAGTGTTTTTTGAGTTGTATATTGTTTTGTTTTGTTTTTGGCCAGGGCTGGGTTTGAACCCACCACCTCTGGCATATGGGGCCAGCACCTTACTCCTTTAAGCCACAGGAGCCACCCTATATTGTTTTGATATAAGGGAGCTGTTGTGTTCAAAGACCAAGGAAATATTACATGGGGAAATATATATTAGGTCTTCATTTCTGTTTCCTGATTCCTAAAAATCTTTGAAATCTCCAAAATGATGTCTTTTTGCATGCTAGTGAGATAACTGGTGGTTGGGGGCTCATAGGTAGCTTTGGGACAGCATTTGTTCACAGGAAAGACCAAAGTGTGATTAGAGAATTGGGACTTTCAGCCTCAGTCACCAACTTCCAGAGAGGGCATAGAGGCTGAAGGTTGAGTTAATCACCAGTGGGCAATGGCTTAATCAATGATGCCTATATTATGAAGCCTCCATAAAAACCCTAAAAAAACAGGGTTCAAGAAGCTTCCAGATAGCTAAACATGTGGGTCCTAAAGGGTGCTGCGGGTAGAGGGGACCCTGAGCTCCTTCTCTCATGCTTTGCCATGTGCATCTCTTCATCTATATCTTCTACAACATGTTTTTAATAATAACAAAAGTGTTTCACTGTGTTGTTGTTGTTCCCAGGCTAGCAAATTAATCAACCCCAGGGATGGGTTCTGGGAACACAAGTTTATGCCAGTCAGTCAGAAGCATAGGCTTACGATTGACAGCAGAAGTAGGGGGCAGTCTTGAGTGACTGAGCTTCTGACCTTTGGCATCTGATGCTATCTGCAAGTTGGTGGTGTTGGAATGGAACTGAAAGTGAGGACATCCAACTGCTGTTTGCTGTAGAATTGATCGCTTTATGGTATGTGGAGAAAAATCTTCCACAAGTTTGGCCACAAAAGTTTTTTGTGTTGATTGTTTTGAGGTGAGAGTGGACCAAAATTATTTTTTACCAAATAAACAGTGGATTTATTTACTGAATAATTTTGAATAATTTTAATGTATACATTGAGATTTGGGGGGAAGGCAGTATTGTATGTTTTTGTTTTTTGCTTTTAAGTTTGAGTAAAGAATTCTTGTTCGCTTTTAGTTTGATAGCATCTGTGGCATAAATAGCGTTCTACAGAGCACTTTGTGAAATGTTGTTATAGTGTGGAAATGTGAAAAATGTGAACATACCCTGCAAATATCTTTTCCCATTCTGAAGGTTGTCTTTTTGCTTTACTTGCTGTGTCCTTTGCTGTGCAGAAGCTTTTCAGCTTAACTAAGTCCCATTTCTTAATTTTTGTTCTTGCTGTGTTTACCTCTCTCATACAGATTCCTAAACTGAGCAGATTAAGCTATAGCTATATTATTCAGGATGTTTTATTGCTATCACTTTAATATAACTCATCTATTAACCCAGAGTTTTCCATCCTGGGAGAACCACGCGCTAAGCACTCGACTCATTAGTAATAAACAGCCCAATGAAAATACTTAGAAATGTGTGCATAGCACTTTTAAAAAAAATTTGTAATCTTGCACTTGAACACAGAAGGTTAAGAGAAGACAGAGCTCTGTGAAGGAGAGCCCCTCTTGCATAACAGGAAAAGTTTAAGATGCTAACTCAGGAACAAACGAGTGATAATTCAGAGCACTGAGCTCGAAAGCAGTATGAGCATCATGTGCTATGAGGATGGACTTGCAGAAAGTTTCTCCTGATTAGATAGGTTTGCAACCACAGGACTAGCTTTAAAATTCATAGAAAGTGGTATTCAAGTCTAGCTGAACGTATTGTCTAAAACCAATGATGAGGGCGGCACGTGTGGCACAAAGGAGTAGGGCGCCAGCCCCATTTGCCAGAGGTGGCAGATTCAAACCCAGCCCCAGCCAAAAACTACAATCAATCAATCAATCAATCAATCAATAAAACCAAAGATGAACTCTCCACTTTGAAAACAATGAAGTGAATATCTATAAAGGCTTCCCACATGCCTTTTAGACAAAGAGCTTCAGACAGAGTATCCACGCTATATCTGGTTTGGTTTCACTTTTCTGTTCTTAATTAAGCATTTCTCTTCTTATAGTCAAAGACTACAGATACCCAGAAAAAGGAAGGATATGAATATTGTATGTAAATATAATTTCGTAGTTTGTAAAGTCTAATTTCTTTTATCTTAATCATTTGCCAGGATGACTGCATTATTGCTTGCTACAATTCTCAGTATAACTGAGTATAAAAATGCACAGAAAAATATTCTCAAAAGAGCTATACAAAGTATGGCTTTTATTATACATTTAAGGTTATAGTAACAATTCAAAGTGAATTTTCAAATGTTTTTATACTTTAGTATAGCCATAGTTTCGAAATAACATTTAGAAAACGTTTGCTATTCTTTTTAAAATTCATTTTATATCACTACTATTTTTTTGCCTAAAACTTTATGGAAAAGTCTGCCTTATTTATAGAATAAAACACTAAAATCATATTATTTCTAAAAATCTTATGTTTACAGCAATGAAAATCTTCTTGCCACAAATTTTTAATATACGTCATACTGAAAATAAAATTACTCCAAAATTAGAAGGACCAAGTGAACTGCATTTATTCTGAATTATTATCTATTAAATTAAATGAAGTTTTGAGGATGTGCCATCAACTTAACATTTGTATGGCCATTTGTTAATACTCAACTTAATTTGTAATGATTATTTTATCTTTATTTATCATTCATATGCCTTGTAGAGGCAGAATGGAGAGGAAGAATATTCATGTGTCTTAATTTATAGGCTCTCTACAAAACATCCACGTGAGAGTAAGTACCAGTGTGCTTTTTTTTTTAACAGTTAAATAAACTAGAAGTAAGAAAAGATATTCTGTCCAATGTCATCCAGTGATCAGAATTCTAACCTGATTTCATGAAGAACTATGTATGTAGACCCTAATAATTTAGACAAACAATTGAAGCAGTATATTTTAATGCTCGAAATGTGTTCAAATATCATCTGGTCTTACCAGATGTGAATGATATAACAAAGCTTAGCAGTCCAATTGTTTTCCTAGCAGTTCCCCACCTGCTGGTCTCACCCCCTTAGCTCCTTACAGGCAGAATTGATACTATAGTTTCAGTTTTCTGGCACTTAGCTTTTGTGTTCTTTCTGTTCTCTTAGGAGGTGTTAAACTCCTTAATTATTGTAATTTTATTAATTTTTTCCCCATTCACTCATAATTTTAGAACCATAGAGTCTTAGAATACCTACAATAGTAAAGAATGCTACTGAAGGCTAAATCCAATCCAAAATCTTTACTCTCTGGATCAGAGAACAAAACCTAATATGGTTATGTAGCTTCCCAGGGATGGTCCAGGAATATCCTAAAAAGTATGGCAAATTCTATGACAATCTTGGTTCCCAAGTTCATTTGCAATTCTAACCTAAGATTTTATTATTGGCAATTAAAACAGCTCTATTGGTATTTTTCTACTTATACTGAAATTATCTCCAGCAAATATTGTTTGTGGTAGCTAGTCTCAGAACCAGAAAATGAGTAAATGTTTGTAATGAATAAAGATTCATTATTGTACTGCATCCTGACACTGTTGAATATGACTAGCATCACAAGATAGAGGAGCAATCTGGTTATATTCACAGTTGTGGGCTTAGAAGTCTAGAATAAAATAGTGGATTTTCAGCATTAATACCAGTCCTATGTTCTATATATTTCTGTTAAATACAGTGAACATTTTTATGTACACTGAAGTACACACAATATAGATTCTTTGAAAATGTACAATTTTATACATACAGTTAAACACATACATGAACATAAGCATTTAGTATGTGTGTGGCATTTAATTCCTATCTGTGTACAATAGCACAGCTCAGAACTACCTTTTCTGTTGAAACTACTGAAGCTTGATTTCCAACACCTTGGTATCTTATCTTCTTCCCTTTCAATCTCTCAGTTAATAGGATTTCTATAAACCAGCACAGCAGTGGGCTTGGTAGCTCAGCAGATTAGTCTGTGGGCTTTCATCCTTGGAACCTGGTTCAAATTCAGTCCTGACCAAGATGTCCAATAATCCTCCATGGGCGAATTGCTCTCAAAAGGGCATGACGCCTAGTTTATCTTTGAACCTGACTTAGAGCTGTGTTTTGAACTCTTCCTAAAACTTGAGGTTTCATTCATGTAACTAGGAAAAAGTATACTTTTATGTCATGGGCTAGTTTCCCTTCTGCAAAGAATTAATGATGTCTTAAGGCAGGATGGGGAGAGATTGTTCTTATTTTATTATTTCTCGCCTTAACCATCAATGTACTACAATTTCCAAAAGTAGAACAATATTATGTTTGTAACTCTTAACGACCCTTTATCACAAGAGTCTGTTAAAAGAGTCTGCACTGCCTCCTCATACCATATTCTAACTATATTATTGCATATGGATAGACTGGTTTTAGGGCTATGTCCTCATGTTATGCCCATAATAACCAAAAACCATAAGAGCCAAAAACAATGCTTTGCTGTTTGTTTTGCAATATATCCACACATACCTGAATGGCAAGTTCTAATATAATAAACTTTTCTGACTTCTGTCAGAAAACTACTCAGTCAGGCAGAAAAGCATGTCAAACACCATGCTTCTCTGGTCTTTGAGAATTTGATTTCTATTACAGTTCTCTACCTCGTTCCTTCCCACCTGCTGGAAAGTATTCAATCTTTTCTGTTTTTTCTATAATTTAAGGACTGACTGACTGCCTTGCATCCCATCCCTTGTGTTTCTGCCATTAGTTCAAATAATTTGAAAGTTTTATAAGGTATATCAAAAAGAGCACTACTCTTGGAGTCAGATAACCAGCCTGTCCATTTTGATTGCAGTGATTAGCTGTGTGATCAGTACCAAGACACTAATGAGGAGGAGGAGGATGACAATGACAGTATGATAAAACCAGTAATCTGCTGAGCACATGCTGGACCCCAGGTCCTAGGCTGGGTCTTTTATTCAAGACTTATTTCAACATTCTGCTAAGTATATGTAATCCTAATATTCCACCTAAAAATAGCTTATATGTAAGATTTACTAGCGTCTTCTATAGAATAAAAGCACAGAAAACATTAATCAATTTTAGTATCGTCTAGACGTCAATTCAATTCAGTGTGATTCTGTGATTCTTTAGTAATTTCTAAAGATGACCCTCTTGGTTTTTCCCTGCATTCTTTCTGAGCTTCCTATCAAATAGTGAAGATCTCAAGGGTTGTTCTTGAGGTCTTTTCAGATGGAGAACCACAAGGATTTTATACCTTATTTTCACTGTACCATATAATATTTTTCTCTGAATATATGTTACAAGTCTAGCTCTCTTTTCATATACACATGCAATCAACATCAGAAATTCAATACAGACTTTTTTGGCAGACAAAATAAAAATATTCTAAATGTACAGTTTACAGTCATTTATTTGCCCTTGTCAACCCAACAGAGAGAGGCTCTCTAAAAGCAAAGGTTTTTATTTGGGAATAGAATATTGTAAAGGACATACATATATCATAGTAAACAATATGTGTATTTAGGGAGGTAAAGGTAAATAATTTTTTTTTAAAAAATGAGGATTACATAATTGTTTTGACATAATTATATGCAACTACAAAGATCAATAACAGAGGTGACATCACTCTGAGAGGTTGGGCAAATGTCCCTTCAGAAGTATTTTTGGTATAATGTTGTGATGTCCTTTGTACAAAGTTGTGATTTTTGCAGTCTTTCTTGATAGTTTTAGTTCTCAGGCATAGAAACATGAGAACTTTCTCTTCATAGCCTTCTCCAGATCTATTTGGCAGGGTTTTCTTAAAATTAGTGACTCTTTTGGTTTTGACAACTTTTACACTTTGCCTTTTTAAGCAAGGTGTTTCCCCGAAAACATCGATGATCAATCTCTTTGTTGGGATAGGCTTAGCTGGATTGTTGGTCTCGTGTCACAGTGGGGAGAGTGATTGGTGATTAGGAATTAGTGACAGAACCCTTCCAGCTACATTTGAGTAACAAGGATCTTTAGAAGGGCATGAGTGCCAGGGTGAGTCTCCCGGGAGTCTGTTGTTAAGTTTAATTTTGTCTGCTTTATATAGTCTTTTATTATAAAAGAATTAGGCCAGCATTATTTTTTAGCACTCATACTCTAATAAAAGTTTAACAAATAACATATGCAAACTTTAAAATGTATACTTATAAATGGTATCTAGATTATTGATTATAAAATGTAAGGCCTTGAGGGGAGGGGCAAGATGGCCGACTGGAAGCAGCTTTTGACAGAGGCTCCTGTCCAAAAGGAAAGATAACCTCCAGAAACTGCCCAATGGAGCTGAAGACTGGGAGCCCAGCCCAGAGACAGAGAAGTGATAACAGCAGGTCACCTCTGAGGCAAGCTGCAACTTCAAGAAACCAAGCTTCAGGCAGAAAAACTGAACTAAAGATTTTCTGCCATTCTGAACTTCCAGGACACCCTTCCCCCCTTACCTGACACACCAGAAGCCTGAACTCTGCTGAAACTGAAGGAGGACTTGACCAGCACCAGCCCTCCCTATCTGCCAGACCTGGCAGCCTGCCAGGTAACAGACTCCGGGCCCCACCAAGCCCCTGCCAGGCCCCAGGCCAGGAACTCTGCCAGACTGCTGGACCTTGGTCTGCCACCAACAGTGGCCAAGAAGTCTACTGAAACTGCAATGTGCTATCTGTGCCCTACCTGGCCCAATCTGCCCACAGGCCCACTGCCCACAGCAGCCAGGAACTCCACTCTGCCAGGACCCCCGCAAAGCCAGATAGGCATCCCATGGGGCCTTGCCCCACTGCCAGCAGTGGCCAGGAATTCCACAGGGACTCCCACCTGGCGCCCATCTGTGCCCCACCTGACCTTGGCCTGCCTGGCTCTGATCTGTGCCCCAGGCCTGCTACCTACAGGAGCCAGGAACTTCACTCCACCAGGAATCCCATGTGGCCACTATGAGGAGCCTGCTGGGCCTTGGCCCGCTGCCAGCAGCAGCCAGGAACTCTGCCAGGACTCCCACACAGCCAGATTGGCACCCTGCCGGGCCTTGCCCCACCTCCAGCAGTGGCCAGGAAGTCTGTGAGTCTCCCATGTGGCATTGATCTGTGCCCCACCTAGGCCTCAGCCTACCACCAGCCGGGACCCCGCCTGGCTCCAATCCATGCTCCAGGACCGCTGCCCTCCCTCCGGAAGCCTCCTTCCACCCAGAGACTGCTGGAGGCACAGGTGCACTTTGCAAAGGCCATGGGGTGCCCCATACCATGCCCTGCTGCTTGATCTGGGTGTGCCACACTCCGGAGCTGCTCCCACAGCCAGAACTCCCTGGGTGGGGCAGTCCCAGAGGAGCTACACAGGGTTAGTCCCTACAAAGATCCAGCAACAACAGTGTTCCTGATGCGGTCTGATCTGGGAGAGATATCACCCCAACTCTGAGGATGGTTATAGGCAACAGAGAAAAATAATCATGAGGTGGAATCCAGAAAAACTCTGGCAATATGAATAATCAGAGTAGATCAACTCTACCAAGGAACGACAAGGTAGATACAGCACAAGATCCCTTATGTAAGCAAATGGCTGAGATGTCAGAAATTGAATTCGGAGTCTGGATAGCAAATAAGATCACCGGAATGGAGGAAAAGATGGATTAGAACTTCAGGCAGTAATCCAAAAGATGACCCAAAGATGCCCCAAGAATTGAATGAATTCAAAGACAAAATGACCAAAGATTTTGACACAGTGAGAAAAGAAGTTGCAGCCCAAAGATCTGAGAAATACAGTAGAATCTCTCAGTAACAGAATGGAGCAAGCAGAAGAAAGTATTTCTGACATGGAAGACAAAGCTTTTGAACACTCCCAAACTTCCAAAGAGGAAGAGAAATGGAAGGCAAAAATGGATTATTCTCTCAGACAGCTCTGGGATAACTTGAAGAAAACCAATACGTGAAAATGATGAGATTATGAAAGAGAAATTTCCAGACATGCCAAGAGAGTGTGAAATTCAGATATGAGACAATTTCAGAACCCCAACACAACTCAACCCGAATAAGCCATAGCCCAGGCACATCATTATTAACTACAATAAAGTTAATATGAAGGAGAAAATTCTGAAAGCAGCCAGTCATAAAAAATCCATTTCCTATAAGGGGAAGAATATTAGAATAACTGCAGATCTCTCTGATCAAACTTTTCATGCTAGAAGAGAATGGTCACTGACTTTTAATCTCCTAAAACAAGAGAACTTTCAACCCAGGATACTGTACCCAGCTAAACTGAGTTTCATTTATGATGGAAAAATTAAATACTTTACTGACATCCACATGTTGAAGAAATTTTCTATAAATAAACCAGCTCTCCAGGATATTCTCAGACCTATCCTTCATAATGATAAGCACAATCCTCCACCACAAAAGTAAATTCACCCAGAAACATTTTATCAAATTTCAAATCCACAGTGATGAAAGGATTAAAAATATCCACTGGACTTTCTAAAGATTTATCATTGTTTTCAATTAATGTGAATGGTTTAAATTGTCTTCTAAAAAGGCATATGTTGACTGACTGGATACAAAAACTCAGGCCAGATATCTACTGCATACAAGAATCTCATCTTATCTTAAAAGATAAATTTAGACTCAAGGTGAAGGGATGGTCATCTATATTTCAGGCAAAAGGAAAACAGAAAAAAGCAGGTGTTGCAATCTTATTTGCAGATACAATAGGCTTTAAACCAACCAAAGTAAAGAAGGATAAAGACAGATATGTCATATTTGTTAAAGATACTACTCAATATGAGGAGATTTCAATTATTAATATTTATGCAAATGGCTGAGATGTGTCAATTGAGGCACATTCTGCCAACCAGAATGTGCCTCAATTTATAAGAAAAACTCTAATAGACATGAGCAACTTGGTTTCCTCCAGCTCCATAGTAGTTGGAGATTTTAATACTCCTTTAGCAGTGTTGGATAGATCCTCCAAAAAGAAGCTAAGTAAAGAAAGTTTACATTTAACCTTAACCATTCAACAACTGGATTTAACAGACATCTACAGAACATTTCATCCTAATAAAATTGAACACACATTCTTCTCAGCACCCCATGGAACATACTCTAAAATCGATCACATCTTAGGTCACAAGTCTAACCTCAGTAAACTTAAAAGAATAGAAA
>CAUYON010150755.1:0-38484 GCA_963573935.1 Arctocebus calabarensis | reverse complement strand
TTTTTAATTTGCCGTACCTTTTAGATTTTAATGTGCACAGCTCTTTATGGTATAACTTGTGAATTTACACATTGTACTTTGTTTTGTTTGAGACAGAGTCTCATTTTGTCACCCTGGGTAGAGTGCCATGGTGTCACAGCTCATAGTAACCTCACCTCAAACTCTTGGGCTCAAGCAATTCTCTTACCTCAGCCTCCCAAGTGGCTGGGACTACAGGCACCTGCCACAACGTCCAGCTATTTTTAGAGACGAGGTCTCGCTCTGGCTCAGGCTGATCTCAAACTCGTGCGCTCAGGCAATCCACCCACCTTGGCCTCCCAGAGTGCTGGGATCATGGGTGTGAGCCACTGCGCCTGACCTACACGTTGTACTTTTGACAAATGAGTACCTGCCTACATGTATAATAAGTATTTGGGTGTGGATATTTGTGCTGTTACCATATGAGAATTAATATAACACAAGAAATGATAGTAAAAAAGTGTTGGACTGTGAGGATATAGAAAGAGAGAACCTTTTAGATGTGAGCTCAACAAACCCCAAACAGGATAAAAATAAACACAGAATAAATTGTGGGAAGCCATAAAAAAAAAAAAAAAAAACTCGAAGGAATCAAGAGAAAAATGATGTATTACAAAGGGAGAACAAAAATATACATAATGGCTGTTTTCATCACAAACACTGGAGGCCAGAAGACATTGAACTGACATATCTAAACTACTAAAAAAAGTACAACGAAGAATTCTATGGCTAGAAAAATATCTTCCAAAGATGAAATAAAGACAAAAAAGAGGGCACCGGCCCCATTTGCTGGAGGTGGCGGGCTCAAGCCCAGCCCCAGTCAAAAACCACAAAAAAAAAAAAAAAAAAGACAAAAAATAGGATAGATACCACCAGCTGACTTACATTATAAGAAATGGTAAAGACAATTCTTCAGATGAAGGGGAATGCCTCCACATGGCAACTTGTGCCTGAAGAAAGAAATATATTTACATATTTAAATTTTTTCTTCATAATTAAACATATGTACATGTTTAAAGCAAAAACAACCCTGTATTGTAGGATTTGTAATATATACAGATGTACCATATATGACAACAGCAGCACAAAGGATGGGGAGATTAGGTAGAAGACTGTTGCAAGACACGAGGTTCAAGTACACTCTTTTACCTGAAGTAATTCAGTGTTAGCTCTAGGTAGATCATGATAAATTAGACCTATTGTAACATCAATAGTATCCACTACAAAATGAAGTAAAGGGCAGGTATTATTCTCTCTTTTTACAGGTGAGGAAATTTCTGCTGCTAGTTTTAATGATGACGCTCACATCAGATCAAACCACTTGCTAAAAACAACTATAAAATCTGGACTAATATAAAAGATAGCTGTTTGACAGCATCAACCATGATCCAAAGCAGCCAGGGCTGGAGGATTAGTAAGGAAGAAAAAAATACACTGAATAAACTGGACCTCCTCCAGCACTTTTTCCCTGGGGGAAATTGCTGAGCAGAGAGAGTCTTAGAGCTGTTGGCTGTCTTTAAGACAGGCAGGGAGGTGAGGGGATGGGAAGAGGACACTAATGGCATGTGGAGTTCAGGAGGAACAAGGGAATATAGGATCCCCATAACCACCCTCGGCTTTCAGCGGTGAAATCTGAAGGGCTACTCCCTAAGAAGAATGGAAAAATAGAACTACATCAGCTCCCCAAAGGCCTAAAGCAGTGGTTCTCATCCTTCCTAATGCTGCGATGTATTTTCATTGTTACAAAGGGGTTACGACCCACAGGTTGAGAACCGCAGGCCTAAAGTCTAGTTTTGAACCATCTCAATAACTGATTGGGTCCAACTACTTGCCAAAAGGAGATTAAATCCTCTTGGGAAGGAGTAAGTATCATTCAGAGCATCTGCAATGTTTTCCATATAATATCTCATATTTAATTAAAATTTGTGAAATATGTTAGGAGACAAAAATCAAATGACTGGAAACTAAAACTAAAACAAAATGGACAATATAAGTAAACCTTAGGACATGTAGACATTGGAAGGCTGAGATACAGACTTTTAGTCAGCTGTGATTATTACACTTGGGAAGTGATAAATAACAAGGAAGATTTCCATAAAAGATGACATGAAAACATCAGAAATGAAAAATTACACTTTCTAAAATTAAGAACTCAAAAGTGAGGTTAGCAGCATAATGGACACAGTGAAAATAGAGTTAGTGAACTGAAAGACAAGTCAGTAACAAAAGCAAAAAGATAAACTAAAGCATAAAGAGCCAAAACATGAAAAGTACAGAGAAGAACATCCCAGAAGTCTGCAGCAAAGTCAGATCCAAAATCCGTGCATAGACGTCCTGGAGGCAGAGAACAACAGAGTTGGCAGGAGTAATATTGGAAGAAACTCTGGGCAAAAATTTTATGAAGTTTACCTAAGAGATTCAGTCATAGATTCAAAAAGCTCTTTGAATCCCAAACAAATAATTACATAGAAATCTACCCTAAGCACATAGTAGTAAAACTGTTAAAAATCAGAAACAAAATAAATCTTCAAAGAAAAAAGGCCTAATACCCTCAAATGAGCAAAAACAAGTCATAAGGCTGATATTTCTACAGAAATTATGAAAATTAGAGGACAACAGAATAACACCATTAAAAGAAAATAAATGACAACCAGCAATTCTATATCCAGTGAAAATGTCCTATAAAGGGAAGAGTTTTCAGACAAACAAAAAATGAGATCAGACCTTTCACCAGAAGATTCACATTAAAAGTACTTAATAGGATTCCCCAACAGAAGGCAAATTAGACCAGATGTACGTGTTATACATGTACATAATAAAAGAAAGAAAGAAAAGCATAGATTTGGGGTGGGGGGTAAAGACATCCAAACTCTAGGCAACAAAAGCAAAAAATAGACAAATGAATTTTATCAAGCTAAAAAGCTTCTCTGAAGCAGAGGAATCAATCAACAAAGTAAAGAAACAAGGCACAGAATGGGAGAAAATATTTGCAAATGATCCATCCAAGAAAGAAAGAATTAATAATCAGAATAAAAAAAAAGACTCAACCCTATTAATCTAAACAATAGTAATCTGATTAAAACATGGGCAAAAGCCCTAAATGGACATTTCTCAAAAGAAGGCATGCAAATGGCAAAAAGGTATATGTAAATATGCTCAATATCACTAAACATTAGGCAAATTGTTTAGGCAACTGCATTAGGCAAATGCAAATCAAAAGCACAATAAAATCTCACCCCAGTTTGAATGGCTATTACCGAAAAGACAAAAATTGACAAATGCTGGCAAGAATGTTGAGAACTGAGAATACTCATACGATGCTTGTGGGAGAATGTGAAGTAGAATAGTCGTTACAGAAAAGAGTATGGAGGTTCCTCAGAAAACTAAAAATAAACCTACCTTATGATCCAGCAATCCCACGACTGGGTATCTGAGGAAAATAAGTCATTTTTACAAAACAGACACCTGAGGCTGGGGACGGTGCCTAAGGCCTGCAATCCCAGCATTTTAGGAGTCTGAAGTGGAAGAATTGCTTGAGGCCAGGAGTTTAAGACCAGTCTGTCTGTCTGTACAAAAAATTGACAAATTATCCAGGTGTGGTGGCACTCACCTGTAGTCCCAGCTACTCAAGAGGCTGAGGCAGAAGGATTGCTTGATCCTAGGGATTTGAGGTTGCAGAGAGCTGTAATGACTCTATCACACCATAGCCTGGGCAACCCCCCCAAAAAAGACAGCAGAGAAAAAAACATAAACAAAAAAGTCCTCAGAGTACTCTTCTACTACACTGCTTATGATTAAGTTGATTAAAATTTGCTTTAAATACTTTTATTTCAAGAACACATTTAAAACATGAGGCAAGTCCTTTACATATATGATATAACTTTTGTCCTTCACATATATGATATCATTCTTTTTTTTTTTTTTCTGAAACAGAGTCTTATTTTGTCACCCTGGGTAGAGTGCCATGGCATCAAACTCTTGGGCTCAAGGGATCTTCTTGCCTCAGCCTCCCAAGCAGCTGAGACTACAGACACCTGCCACAACACCCAGCTAGTTTTTCTATTTTTAGTAGAGATGGGGTCTGGCTCTTGCTCAGGCTGGTCTCAAACTCATGAGCTCAGGCAATCCACCCTCCTTGACCTCCCAGAGTTCTACGATTATAGGCCACACCCAGCCTGTGATAAAATTTTTAAATGATCTCTGGAAAACTAATTTATGTGTCTGAACTAAGTAATTATTATTATTTGGGGGAGCAGAATATATACCATGTAGACTAAAAGCAGAATATACACCATCTAGACTAAAACTAGATTATAAGATATAGTTTTTTAATTTAGAATCAAGCTGTATCTCCTTTATGAAAACATTTTTGTCTTCCTCTAAATGGGAAAAGACATCTTTCTCATAGTTCCATTTAAAAAAATCATGATAAAATATGCACAACATAAAATTGACCAATTTACTAGTTTAAGTGTACTATTCAGCAGCACAATGTATATTCATATTATTATGAAACCATTATCACCATTCATCTCCAGAACTTGGCTGTCATCCCGAACAGAAACTCTATACACATCAAAAAACGATTTTCACCTCATTTCTCCAGACTCTGGAATCCTCTATCAGACTTTCTGTATGAATCTGTGTACTCTTGGTAGCCCATATAGTGGAACCGTAAAATATTTGTCCTTTTGTTTCTGGCTTATTTAACTTAGCATAATGTTTTCAAGGTTCATCCATGCTGTAACATATATCAGAATTTCATTCTTTTTTAATGCTTAATAGTATATCGTATGTATATCCCTTATTTTATCTAGTCATCTACTCATCAACATTTGAGTTGTGTACACCTTTTACCTATTGTGAATAATGCTTCTATGAACATTGGTGTACAAAATCTGTTTGAGTCTGCTTTAAATTTTTTTGGATATAGGTAGTTCCTGGGTTATTAAAGGGATAGGTTCTGTTGGTGTGTTCTTAAGTTGAATACATATGTCTGTTGGAACAGGTACATTTACCGTTATTGCCTGTAGCCTCTGTTCATAAGTGTGAGTCATAGGTAAGTTAGATACTTGGCTCTCAGAGACTTAGTCTAATAAGCCTCCATTTGCGTAAGTGTGAACTGTATGAAGTCAGATGTTTGTAACTCAGGGACTAGCTATATATACACCTATTATCAAAGTAAAATTACTGGATGATATGATAATTCTATGTTAACCTTTTAAAAATATGTATGTTTAACTTTTTTTAATAATCCAAGATCAGGAAGAATTATATATTTAACTTTTTAAGGAACCACCACACTATTTTCGACAGTGGCTATACCATTTTATATTCCCACCAACTAGAGGTTTTGAATTTCTCCACACCCTTGAGAACATTTGTTGTTTTCCTTTTTTTTTAATTAGCCATCCTAATGGGCAGGAAATTCTGGGATGTTTCCAACAATCATAACCAATTCTCCAAATCTCCAGACACCACCTTGATGTCCAACACTTAATTCAGTTCTCACACTACGTGGTTAGGGTCAGGTTACACAGGTAAGTGTGTTCAGTCTCCTCTCCCAGTCTCTGGCTACCTCAGACGCCAATTCCAAGTCCTAGGCTGCTTATAGTTCTGACCAACTACATGCAGGATTCCCATGTTAAACAATTTGCTGTAGTGGCTTCCAGAACTCAGGAAAACACTTTAATTATGTTTATTGGTTTATTTATTTATTTATTAAATAAAGGATGCAATTCGGGAACAGCCAATAAGAAGAGATGCACAGTGATGCAGGACAAGGCGGCCCTAACGACCTGCTGCCTGGCCCTGGCGGTGCTGATGCTGTGGGATAAGGAGGAATCAGATTGCTAGAAGGGCCAGACACCTGGGTGGGGGGGGGACACTGGCGCCTTGCTGTCTCCTCCCGTGTGCTCTTCTAGCTAGTCCATTTCATGGCTGGAGCCTTGCTTTCTCCTCTTCCTGCACTTCTGACTGGCCAATGTCATGTCAGTTTCCAGGGCCTGAGTCTTCATTGGACAGCTGGCTGTAACTGACAAAGACCCACCCCTAAGAAGTTCCGGCAAAACAACTCCTGGGACTATATAAACCCCTGAGCAGAGCGCTCAGATACAGAGACCTTTGCTGGACCTGGGAGAGGAAGCAGGAGAGCTTGTTCCCCTCCTGAGTCCTCTCTGCCTGGAGTTTTTGTTGTAGTTGTAATTTTTGTGCGTTGTAAATAAATCCTGACTTACCATTACTCCTGTGGTAGGTCGATTCCTTCTTCTAATCCGGGAGACCAAGAACCTAAAACTCCAGCATCAACAGGGCGGGAGATGCACAAGTTGGAGGGGTGTGGTACAGGGCTTCAGGCCACTGGGCAAGCCACTTTCCCAGCAGGTCATTGTGTTCTCCAAACAGAAAGCTCTGAATCTCATTATTCACAGTTTTTAAAGAGTTCAATCTCAGGGCACTGCTCTTAGGGAAAAGGGTTCCTAGAGGTCAGTAGGTGGGGGTGACAGTCCCACCCTCTAAACCAGTGGGTCGCAACCCCTTTGTGACAATGAAAATTCATGGTGGCATTTGGAAGGTTGAGAACCACTGCTTAATCATTTGGTCTTTCTGGTGAAGAGCTCCATTCTGAGGCTCTTTGGGGCTCCGTCCTCAAGACCCTTATTAGCATAAATTCAGGTGTGATTGAAAAGGGCTCTGTAAGTAACAAAAGACATTCCTTTCACTCAAGAAATTCCAAGGCAGCTGTGTGCCAGATTTTTGTATTATACCACAGAATTGGTACTTTCTCCTGGTTTTGATTTGCATTTCCTTAAGACTGTTGATTTTGAGCATCTTTCCCTTCATTGGGCATTTATAATTCTTCTTTGGAGAAATGTCTATTCAAGCAAGTCCTTTGCCCATTTTTTAAATGGGCTGCTTTATTATTTCTATTGTTGAGTTTTGGAATTCTTTATATATTCTGGATATTAATCCCTTATCAGATATATGACTTGCTAATATTTCCTCCCATTCTGTGGGTTGCCTCTTTACTTTATTGGTGGTTCCTTTGAAGTCTCACGCACAAAACACTTTTATTTTGATGGAGTTCACTTTATCTATATTTTCTCTTGTTGACTTTTGTTACCATTCTAAGAAGTCATCGCCAAATCCAATGTCATGGAGACTTTGTTTTCCTATGTGTTCTTCTAAGAGTTTTATAGTTTCAGCCCTTGTTTAGGTCTTTGATTTCATTTTGAGTTACTTCAGATAAAGGTCTAACCTCATTCTTTTACATTTGGATAAACAGTTTTTCCAGAACTATTTTTTTGGAAAGAATGTCCTTTCCCCATTGAATAGCATTAACACCCATGTTGAAAATACTTTGATCATATATGCGAGGGATTATTTGTGTCATGGCCTCTTTTTGTGAAAACAGAAAATAAGCTGTGTGTTTTTTTGTAGGCATATAACAAATATTTTCTAATAATGTAAAAATACATAATAGCACAGGATGGCTTCCAGAGGGACTATCACATATAATAAAAGCATATTGTAGCATAAGAAGAAAAAAAATACTCACCAAAAATGATTTAAAGCAAGTTTTTTATTATAGATAGGTAAGTGTAGTTTGCTATGGCTAAAGATACGTTTGTAATGGATGAAGGAGCTTTTCTATTTACCAAGTGTTATAATATTTTTCTTTTAATTCTGAACTAATATTGCTTTGACAAAAAAGGAAGGACTGAACTGGCTGAGCCTATTTTAAATGGGAAAAGACTTCTTCCAGGATGGTGTTTTAAAGACTGGTAAGTTAAATCCTTTTAAGTACTAACATACTGAATTTAAAAACAGTGAAAGAAAAGTCAATGAATACTACAAAAACATAATTTCTATGAAGCAGAAATATAAAGTTTTTATAATTTAAAACAGCAGCAATTTCAAAAGATTTGCTGAAATAAAACTTTACAAAATATATATATATGCAAGGAATCATTCCAGATGATCATGGATTTTTTAAACTGTATATCACAAGCCCCAGTCTCTAACCCAGACCTACTACTGGGCATAGATGGCCTATAATAATTTTTACAACAATTTAAAAAATAACACAAAAACAAAAAGAAACCTCCCAGTCCTTCTGTGTACAAGCATAGGTTAACAATGTGCTTGCTTTGATTCCAAATGCACAAAGAGAATTTTATTTAAAATAAAACAAGGACGCCTCATAAATAGTTTTACTTGTTATTAAGTATATGACAAAAAAAAATTAAAATAAGTACTAATAACCAAAACATATCTTGATGTAACCAGTACATACACTCTCAGAGAATGACAAAGAAGAAAAAGGAAATAAAACAATCTATGAAAGCCATAAGCACCTTGTTTTAGAAAGAGCACCAAGCAACACAAAAAGGTAACAAGTAAGAGGTAGAGTACCACTGGCTAAGATGTATAGCCCCCTGGGGACCTGAATACAACTAGTGTTTTGGAAAATAAGACATATTAGACCGTGGCTTGTAATTTTTAGACAGAAGCATCGCACATTTGGGAGCATTAGCCAGTATTGCTCCATAGTGCTCTGCGCCTCCAGCTGTCTAATGGGCACTTCATTCTCAAAAAATATGCAGGAAACCCTGAAGAATTCCTCACTTATAAATTTTCAGTTCTAGGGAATTCTCTAAGAAAGCTGAAATCAATATAATTTTTAAAAGAATTAAATATTTCATCAATCATAGTCCTTTGAAAGATGTCTTTTCTCCTTCTTAGGAGGGTCTTTTCTTCCTGAGATTCTGTAAGATTTAGCCAATGCATCATTCCATGTATTCCATAATGACAGTGTCCTTCTGCCTCTGTTTTTCTCTTTGCAGCAATTACTTGGCCAACAGCATGAGTTCTGAACTAATTCAGAAACTTTAAAGAAAGCATACAGAACTGCTTTCGATGTAATATTTTTGCTCAGTTTTGAGATGAGGGAGTTTTTGTACTTCAATCACTGGAAGTTGATTAGGCTCCTGGGTGTGAAAAAGAAATGTTGCCTTATGCCAGCTGCCATCTTGAATCTGTAAAAGAGAAGTTGCTTTCATATGTATTTTATTAGCAGTCATTCTCAGCAGCTAATGTCCTTCATAAACAATGTAGACATATTTTAAGGATTGGAGATAATGAATAGAAAGCATCTATAACAATGCTTAATAAATGCCAATTATTATTATTATTAATTAAAAACTGGATTTGTTGCTTTCTCTATAATGGCACTGCATGTTCTAGTTTTTTGCTTCTGGGTCAGTTGTCTGTGGATCTTTGAACCAGATGTGAACTAAAATGCTGCAGTGCTCCTAATAAGCCTAATACTCATCTACTCTTTGGGACTGATTATTCAGGATGGGTATTTTTCTTTGATAAAGGGAATGAGCTGTCTCCACCTCTGTACTTTAAGTACGAAATAACTAGAATCAACTCAGTCAGAAGTAGTTAAAATTATAATTATGTTCAATCATCTTTTGGTTTTTTTTCCCCCATTCTATGGCTCTCCATTTATATAGCGTCCCTGTTTTCTCTCTTCTAGGCTTCTTTATATCTCTTATTACTATATGCACTTTTGTTTCTGATAAATTCCATGGAAGAAAACATATCATAAAAATCTTCTGATTAAGATTCAACAAGACACGACGGAGATGCACCAGTTTTGTGCATTTTATTCAGGAGTTAATTCACTTACTCATTCACAGAGTTACTGTGATGTGAATTTTAAAATTTGAAGGAAGCATAGAGATTATTTAAGAGACAAATTTCGTTTTAAATCTAAGGCCACTGGAACTCTTTGAAGATAAGTTACTTGCCCATAATTATATGCTTGGTGTGATAACTAGACCTAAAATTCTGTAAGTAAGGTACTGCAAATCTTCCAAGCAATATTTATTGAACACTAGGAACATTTGGGATAGTTGAATAAAATGTAATCTTTAGTTTTCTTACAGTGCTTGGAAAATACAAGGATGGATAAATTAGTTCTGGCTTCTGAATTCTAACAGCTTATAAATCTAGTTGGAAAGATGAAAAATAAACAAATAATCACAATACAAGGCTATATATCTGCAATATAAATAATGTAGATAACAAAAGATAAATTCCTCATTTCTAACTGAAGTAGTCAGGGAAAATTCAGAATTTAGATGGGCTTTATGTAGGCCTAAAATTTGCATTTGATTAATGAAATATGAGTGATGGAATTTCAGAGAAAAGGAATGGGATGAGTTAAAAAGAAATAAAACTCAAAAATAGATGGGAAATTAGAAGGTGGCTGTGGAAACTAACCCAGCATGGAGATTAAAACTTAGACCTTCACCTGGGACAAACTTTGATAGAAATGCAGGTACTACCATTTTCCCACATATAAAATGGGAATAATAAAAACCTACGTTGCAGGGTTATGAAGATTAAATGAGGTTTCAATTAAAAGTCCCCAGCAGCACAGTAAAGCATGGCTTTGGAGTTCTAAGTGCCTGGGGTTGATTTGACTTTAAGTAAGTTACTTACCCTCTCTGTGCCTTTACTTTCTTACTGATAAAAAGGAGGACTAATAATAATATTATCTTTACAATGATAAAGTGATAAAATAATGCTTGTGATGCATAACTACTTGCCATACATATAATAAACCCCTAACAAATGTAGGGGTTATTGATAATATTATCACTGTTATTGTTATGATGAATAGAACAATTTTGCCACAGTGAAGAGTACTCAGCCAGCTAAATCCTGAGCTAAAAGGAAGGTGGGGGCCTGATTATTGTAGGCACTGAATAAAGTTGGTAAGTGCAGATGGTAGCTCAGAGGCACTAGTGAGTCATGGAATGTTTCTGGGCAAGACTGTAAACGTTAAATGAATATGTTGATGATACTGATCTCTTTGAATATAGAGAATAAGATCCATACTCTTCTGACCATTTGCCTATGATTTTTCAAATACAAATCACCATTTTTCTGGAGATGCAATGTTAAGAAAAAGTAGAGTACACTGGAAATGTCAAGAGCTGCTTCAACATGGGCTTCCTGGAACACAAGGACAGACACCAAGCTGCTTTGAGTAAGTAGTGGTACATACCGAAAGTAGGCTACTCTACGCTCTACAACAGGGGTCAGAAAACTCTTCTCTAAAGAGAAAGATAGCAAATTATTTTAGATTTTGAGGGCCATGCAGTCTCTGTCACATCTACTTAAATTTGCATTGTAGTGTGATAAGGCTGTGTTACAATAAAAATTTATTTACAATATCAGGTGGTGGGTCTGTTGACTATAGTTTGCCAACATTTACTGTATGAAACAATGTTTTAAAAATGTAGAATTTTTATAGTATCTGTTCTTGAATTTAATAGTAAAAAATGGCTACAATTCAAATACTGACTGGTAGGGCCAGTCAATCCACATTATACCTGCATTTGGTATCAGGTATAGGAATAAACAGAATAAAATAAAACTGACTTGCCTCTATACCTTGTCTTCTGTGTGGTAATGAGATTAAAATTTCAGCAGTGGAAACACATGAAAGAAATCCACTTATCTATATGCTCTGATTATCTCTCTCTCTCTCTCTATCCATCCACCCATCCATCCATCCAGGTATGTTATAATTTTTTCACATGGGGAATATAAATTAAATTTATATATTAATGCGAGTTTTGCATGTAAAAATCTATGATTGATAAATTGATATGACAAAAGTTGACAAGATACGATACCAACAAAAGATAGATTCTGAAAAATATATGGTTACAAATCAGGCACATTAAAATTTACTACCTTACTTGCAGATGATGACTATTAAAACAACAACAGCAGCAACAATAAAAAGCCCTTTACTTCTCTTTTGTATCTGTTGTGCATAAGTAAAGTTTTACTCTGATTATTCTACTTCTATAGTTTTATCAATTTTAAGTTGGTCACATTTGAACAATTCTAAAAGTGTCTTTCCCTTACCTTACAGTCATCCGAAAGCACTTTAGGTTCAAGTAGAGTGTTTTCTTCAAAAATCTGGCCATTCCATCCCTTGAAACCAACAGGCAAGCCTAGGCCACTTGCTCGTGCCCCTGACCACTCTGGGGTGTGCAGACAGTGAATGGTGATGGTGTGGGTGGCTTCCAAGCTCAGTAAATGAAGGAAGTTCATCTGGACTTTCCCAATTCCAAACTCCAACTAATGTCATGGAAACAATATGCAGATTATAAGATGTGGCAATTGAGAAACAGTTTGGGAAATTTGAAGAAAGTCCCCAAAAGGCAGCCTGGAGAAGCTACTTTTCTTAGAATGTAAGTGTCAGAGGTGCTGGTAAAGTTTAACCACTGCTTTGGGGTGGTGGTGGGGAGCAAATCTCTGATTTGTAGCATTTTCCGATCCTCATGGTATAAATATTCCCATCATTGCCAATTTCAGGCTACCAAGGTGACAGACATCACTAAACATGGCATTGGGAAGACATGTCAACAATAGCTCTCCTGAGCCTGTATAAACTGTCTCCAGCATACCATTAAGCTACTACATATATAATCTGAAAATGAAGATAATGTGCATGCTACCCTAAATGCAGTAGTAATTTGCTTTTTGTTAATGATTTCATTTTTTTCTTTTCCATAAAAACCTCAAGTTCCACCTGTGCTTCATTTGAGATTTTTTTTGGATGAGAGTTTCTAAAGAGAAGTTACAAGCTGTAATAATTTGATTGAGTAATTTTAACTATGAGAGCTTAAAAGGACAAGGACAGGATCTTATTCTCAGTGTTGGCAACTCCCTCATACAGTTTCAGTCACACAATGTGTAAATGTTTATTAGACAAATGAATAAATCCACAAACCAGTACTAACTAATAAGGTGAACAACATAGGACAAATTGGAGTTAAGAAGTCTAATTGCTCATCCTCTAGGCTTGGCCAGGGAAACAGATTTACCTATAAGTCTAGACAATATTATCATTATTATTTTGATATTTATTTTTGGCATTATTTTAGCAGGTGTATGGTCATAAAGTAAGTGAATAGAAATAGTTCCTATGGAGAAATTTATACTAGTTTTCAAGTATAAAATTATAAAGATAATTAGTTATGAGGTAAGGAAGAAGAAAAACAACAACAGAACAAAAAGAAAAAAAAAAGAAAAAGAAAACAGCCACAAAAAGAAAGGAAAGGAGGAAAACATGGAAGGATAATCATAAGGAAAATCAGAGTTTAAGTAATTCAATTCTCTCATTTTACAGATCAATCAGAAACTTGTGAAATACTTCATCTTTCTGATTCTTAGTTTCCTTGATGGTAAAGTAGGTTCATAACACTGACCTGACAGGTGTCACAAGGCTTGGAAATAACAAATGTACTTTACTGAGCAGTGTGCCTGGCACAGAGCAGGCCCTCTGGGGGTCTGCAATATCATTGCCCAGGTTAGCATAGGAGGAGAAATCAGAACCCAGCACCATGATTGCAAGACTACAAGACTACCTCCCTAATCTGTCTGAGGTTGTGCTTACAAGTAGAAGTGGAGCACTCAGGCACGGAGAGAACCAGAGTGCGGCTCTCTCGCTGCTCCTGTCCCTTTGCACAGATCCCCACTCCCACTCTCCTTCCTTCCATGAGAATCCTGGGCCAACTTCCGGGGCCATGTGGATGACCACATGGACATTTTGGAAGTGGGTCTATCAAGCTTCTTTGTTAGATGGACACAAAATTCCCTAGGAATGGAAGAATCTTTCCCTTCTCTGTTTTGGAGGGTAAGCAGGGTCATCATGGTGCATTCCTATTGAGATAATTGGTGAAACATCCTGCTTAGTGAAGGATGGCGTTTTAGGAGGAGAGGGCAGTTAAGCGACACGCAGCTAAAGGGGTCATACGTGTTAGCTACCACCCTTTATGACGGACAAACAAGCCAAACGCACATGTGTCAGCTCTTTGTCAATGTGAAATAAATACTTGGTCATATACCGATGCTTTAGATCAGAAAAAGAAAGAAACACAGTTTTGGTTTCAATATATGTTATGAGTAGAACTAGGATTTAGGATTTTTAGATGCTTTTTATGATACCTAGTGCTATGACAAACAAACTTGTATTCATTCAGAACATTTGGTTTATAGAATTATACTTGAAACGAGTTCTAAACGGCATTTAGTAGATGTTTAAGACAGATGATTGTGTGGCAAAGCACCAAAAATAGCAAGCTTTTATGGCAACATCTTTCTTTTAATGATGTTGATATAATTTTCAGCAAAACTTGAAGTCATTGATTATTAATTCCAAACGCTCTAGCTGTTTAGGGATTTTTTCCAATGTATGTGTAATGCATAAAAACATCACGTGTGTTGCACAATTTTTAAAGGAAATTAAAAGCTTGATCAGTAGAGTAAGCCAAGTTAAACTAATCATAAAAATACACAATCAAAATGTAGAAACTTACTGATTAAATATTTTTTAAAACAAGTCATTTATTTCTTATATAAGATAGAGAATTAGATCTTGCTTTCTTTATCAAAATTCATAATTATTTGAAGTGATGGAATTTTAAAAATCATTGTTTACGGCAACTGCAACATAGCAAGCTATGTTTAAAAATTCAATACGTGCCTTTGTCACAGAGACAGGAGATAAGCATGTGTGGCCACCAGCACTGAAATTGCAGAAAACCTCAATGGCATCTGAAGGACATCCGAGATTTGGATCAATCCAGTATTTTCCTATTAGTTATAAGAAAACAAAGTTGTTTCAATGCCACGATAAAATATATTTGAACCATCCTATGAAACAATGTTTTCAAAATGTAGAATTTTTATAGTATCTGTTATTGAATTTTAATGGTAAAAAACGGGCTACAATTCAAGTACTGACTAGTAGGGCCAGTCAATTTACATGATACCTGCATTTGGCATTAGGTCTAGGAATTGGCAAAATGAAATAAAACTGACTTGCCTCTATAACTTGTCTTCTGTGAAGAAATGAGATTAAAAGTCACAGTCTTAAAAGATTATGAATATATTTGCATTCAGTGAATGAGTGAAAGCTGTAAGCGTCATATAAAATTGATGCTAAACATGCTTTATTTTTCACACACTTAGCAATTTCAGGGCATTTTATAATTTTAATCAAAATGATTGAATGTATTGCCTTATTTTACAGATAAGAAGATGAGCTCAGTAGCTGAAAATCAATTGTCTAAAGTTACATAGTTCATAGAAAAGTTGAAGTTACTAGAGCATACGTGTATATTTCTGTTACTAGAGTACATATGTATACTTTTATTCATTATAGAGTTAAAATAGATATTTAAAAATGGAAACAACTTCAGTTGTGCTAGGAAAAATGTATTTTTAGGTATAATACTTTAAAAAAAATAAAAACAAAACTTTTTTTTGTTTTCAGAAAGAAAAATATACAATTAAATGGGTTTTCATTGCTGTGTGTTTATTGACTTTTTCAGTGGGAGAAACTGACGTGCTCGTTGCGTAAGCCTCCCAGTCTTTACCTCCACTCAATGTCGGTGGAAGTAAAATGGAGCCTGAAATCAGACTACAGCAAATATTCACGCTGAATCACTGAATTCAGGCTAAATTTAGGATTTAGCATCCTAAAACCGGAGTAACAGACTCAGAATATCAAAAAAGCATTTTATTCCAAATACAAAGAAATGTTTGAACGAGGCAGCCTTGTTTTTGTGCATTAAAAAGGCAGGAAATTGAATCATTTTTGTCAAATATCATTTTCTACAACAGGTAGAGATCCTTGTCCATTCCACCCTTATTCCACAGCAAAGATTTCTCTAGTTCTCTGACTTCCACAACATCCTCAAACACCCTCCTCTCTTCTATCCTTCTTAACCTTGGAAATATATACTTGCTGAACGGGTTGTTCAAAGTGTAGACACTGTCCTCCATCGCAGTGGTGTTTAAACTTCACTGTGCATCAAAACATCTTTAAAACACCCAGGGTGGGCATGGTGGTTCCCGCTATAATCCTAGCACTCTGGGAGGCTGAGGCAAGGCGGGAGAATCCCTTGAGCTCAGGAGTTTCAGACCAGCTTGAGTAAGAGTGAGTCCCATCTCTAGCAAAAATAGAAAAACTAACTGGGTGTGGTGGCAGGTCCCTGTAATCCCAGCTATTCAGGAGGCTGAGGCAGGAGGATTGCTTGAGCACGGGAGTTTGAGGTTGCTGTGGGCTAGGCTGAGGCTATGGCACTCTAGCCCAGGAGATGCAGAGCTGGTCTCAGTCTCAAACCCCCCCCTAAAATCCCCACCCCCATCCTCCTGCAATTCCCCCCCCCCCACACACACACACAGAGCAGGCAGGGCCCATCCCCCAGAGTTGCTACTTCATTAAGTCTGGGGGAATGCTTGAGAATCTGTATTTCTATCATAATCTAACTCTGGTCCAAGGATCACATCTGGAGAACCACCGATCTACTGAAATATGGAAGAAAAAGGTGAAGGAGATGCACTCTCCCTAGTCTCTTCTCTTTAGAAATTTGAACATTTTATAATGTTTGTAGAAGTTACAGCTGGATTTTTTCGCCAGGATCTGGTACAGGCTTCCAGCTCTATCCTGTGGGATAAACAAACTTTCATTGTATCTTCTCTTCCAAGAAATATTTTCCTACACTTATATGAGCCAATAACAAATTCTTTATGAAAGGTTTTCCATCAAACCAACTCTCGTGTCACACATACATGGGGTCAATGCTTTGAATTCAGGCATTATGTCGTGTTCTACAATGGTGAACCGGTGGGCGTTTCATAATTTCTTTCAAGCTAGGCTGAGCTCTAGACAGAGTCCTATGTCATAACATGTCTTTTGTGAACTTAAATATTCTGACTCAACACTGCCCTCAGAACATTCCTGACACTTTCCCCTGAAAACACCCCATGTTGAAATTGCTATCGTCAAATTCTATCTGTCACCCATCCCCCCTTCCTGGTGTCAGGGGCGATCACTGACTATTTTTGTTTGAAGATTTTTAGCTTGCTTTCATGTTCAGAAAATCTATGAATGACCAAATTCTTGGCGATTTTAAATTCACAAGGATGATTCTTCCCACACCTTGGCCTCTGAGTTCCCTGAACTGGATTCTTCTATGCCCCCTTACTTCCCCACCAATGCTCCTGTACCCTTCCCCAACCCCACATAGTACTTTACTACTTTTCAAGGCCATACCCTAGCCTTTGTTATCAGCTGCAACAGCATCTCTTCTGGAATTTCACTTATCTTATCCATTCATCCCTCTCGAGTCCTGAGTCCAATAATTTTTTAGTCTCATCACTGACACTGCCGCATTTTCATTGTCCCTCACGATCAGGTGTTCACATCCCCTCTCACCCAGCATAAAACTCACCGTCTTTTACTATAATCATTACCACCCTTAATGCCCTTGCCCTGCCTCACTTCGCTGTACTTGTCTTATCAATCCTGGACCCCACACAACTTTGGGTTGTTCTCCCTAACCTGTGTCTGCACCTGCACAGATAAATGTGGCTGGAGAAAAACATAGCTTTGCTGATGGGCCTCACTTGAAATTCAGATGTGTCTGTGAATCAGCTAGACATTAATACCACGTTTCCAGAGTTCAATCCTTCTGTCCCTTTCCAAGTCATCAATCTTGTATGATTTCCTTTATTCTTTATTCTTTCTTTCTTTCTTTCTTTTTTTGAGACAGAGTTTTACTTTGTTGCCTTAGGCTAGAGTGTTCTACTATCAGCCTAGCTCACCGAAGCCTCAAACTCCTTGGCTCAAGCAATCCTCCTGCCTCAGCCTCCTGAGTATCTGGGCCTACAGGCACCTGCCATAATGCGTGGCTCATTTTTCTGTTTTTAGTAGATATAGGGTCTTGCTCTTGCTCAGGCTGATCTTGAACTCCTGAGCTCAAAGGATCTTCCCATCTCTACCTCCCAGAGTGCAAGGATTTCAGGTGTGAGTTACCGCACCCAGCCTTTCCTTCATTCTTATTCTTTTTTTTTTTTCTTGAGACAGAGCCTCAAGCTGTCACCTTGGATAGAGTGCTGTGGCATCACAGCTCACAGCAACCTCCAATGCCTGGGCACAAGTAAGTCTCCTACCTCTGCCTCCCAAGTAGCTGGGACTACAGGCGCCCGCCACAACGCCCGGCAGTTTGTTGGTTGCAGCCGCCATTGTTGTTTGGTGGGCCGGGGCTGGATTTGAACCCGCCAGCTCAGGTGTACGTGGCTGGCACCTTAGCCGCTTGAGCCACAGGCGCTGAGCCCTATGTAAGTCTTATTTAATACACCTGCAGATTTAAATTCTGCTTCTCCTATTCTCTCTTTTGAGTCTGTTTCTGTTGTCTTCTGTTTCCATCAGTTCTCATTCACTGATCATAGGAAAGTATTTCTTAGAAGAGAAAGCATGGTTTTACCCCACTGGATAAAACTGGTAGCCCACATCATACCCCAGTAATTTCTACAAATTTTATAAAATGTTCAACATTCTGAAAAAAATAGACTAGGAAAGGTGGATCTATTTCTGCCATGAAGTCATCAGAAGTATCACTCAGTTTTTCAACATACCTAGGGCACAAGTAGCTCCAAGTGCTGGGTGCATGTCTCTGCCCATGTTCACGTTTCATGTTTATTCTTCAAAGTCTTGGCTTGCAAGTTCTTTACTGTTTGTCAGCTATTTTATGTTTTAACTTGTTTGTTTTTTTTTAAATTAATCTAGTCGGGTAATTGAATTACCTACTTCATTACAGGGAGCGCAAAGTCCCTAGCTCCATCATATTCTCTTTTCATTTTATTAAATCATAAAGAGGTAGATTATGTATACATTGATGCATTTATGGGGTACAATGTGCTGATTTCATATACAATTTGGAATGCTTACATCATACTGGTTAATATATGCCTCACCTCATTTCCTTAATTATTGTGTTAAGACATTTATACTCTATACTTAAAACCTAATGAGGTTGTAACTACTGCTGTAACTCTACCCTGCTCTGGACGATAGTCCTTAGCGACCTCTGCACTGCCAAATCCAGCAGCATTTCTCAGTCTTCACCTTACCTGACCTTGACCAGCCAACCCTGTCTTCCTCTCTGGCAAACATTTCTAGGTCAGATTCTAGGACACCGCATTCATCTTAGTTTTCCTCCTGTCTCAAGGAGGGCTTCTTCTCAGTTTTCTTTCTTTCTTTATTTCTTTTTTGAGACAGAGCCTCAAGCTGTCACCCTGGATATAGTGCTGTGGCATCACAACTCACAGCAACCTCCAATTCCTGGGCTCAAGCGAGTCTCCACCTCCCAAGTAGCTGGGACTACAGGCACCCGCCACAATGCCCGGCCATTTTTTGGTTGCAGCCGCCATTGTTGTTTTGCAGGCTGGGCTGGATTTGAACTCGCCAGCTCAGGGGTATGTGGCTGGCGCCCTAGCCCGTTGAGCCACAGGCGCCGAGCCTCTTAGTTTTCTTTCTTAGTTCCCCCCTCACTTCCCTGATCCCTAAACATGGGAAACTCTTCACTTTCTTTACCTACTGTAGGTCATCTTAAGCAGTTACAAGCATTAGATGCCATTTATATATGAATGAATTCATAATTTGTAGCCTTAGCTAGGACCTCCCTGTTGATCTTGAACCTGAATAGTTTATCACTTACTTGACATTCTCACTTTAATATTCAATAGGCATCTCAATCTAAATCTTTAAAACTAAACTGATTTTTTCCTCCAAACTTGGCTTCTCCTAAGGTCTTCTCCATCTCTATGACCAATAATCCTGCCCTTCTATTGCTAAAAAATATCTTAGTGTTGTCCTTGACTATTCTATTTCTCTCATAGCTCATACCCAATCTATCAACAAAAACTTCAGAGTCTATCTTAAAGCATATTTAAAAATATGACCACGTTTTTACCACTTTCCCTGTGGCCACTGTGAGTCCAACCCATCATTATCTCACTTGGTTTATTTCAACAGCTGCATTCGTGGTTTCCTGACCCTGCCTCTGTCCTCCTCTTTACATTAGCCGGAGTCATATTTTAACAAGCTAAGTCAAATCATGTCATTTCTTTGCTTAACAATTTCCAAGGGCTCATCTTATTCAGGGTGAAAGCTGGAGACTTTTGAGTCGTCTGGAGTGTCCTGTATTTTCTGGTTTCTTGATATCTTTCTGACTTAATTTCCTACACCTCTCCCCATCAGTCACGCTCTCTCTCCCAGTCACCCTGGCCTTCTTGCTGACCCGGGAACATGCTGGGATATACTCCCAGGCTCAGGGCTGGACCTTTATTCCTTCTCTCTGGAAAGCTCTTTCTCTAGACTTTCACAGCTTGCTGCCCTCCATCCTTCTGATACTACTCAACTTCACATTCTCACAAATGCCTTGTCTGACTATTCTATTTAACTGCGGTTTCCTTATCCCCCTCCCTGGCTGCTGTGTTTTCCTCTATAGCACTTGTCATCTCCTAGTGATGAAGTAAGACCTTTCCGACAACTCCACAAGCCACACCCCTTGGCTATTTCTTCTACAAGGCAGGCAGACCCTGTGTTAGATTTTGTGCTGATTTTGTATGTCTTATATATCCTTGTGCCTTTAAAATCTATAGCACTACATTTTTATACCCTCACATATAGGAAAGAACCAAGCTCAGTATCATTATAGGCAGCTAGAATTGTGAGTATTACTTTATATATTCATCTAGGGCAAGAAATAGCTATAGAAAGCAATATTTTATTAATATAAGCAAAATGAATATTTTCATTGCAGTTCTGGGATGGAAAAAGATATTCCGGACAAGAATATGTATGTGTGTGTGTGATGTATTTATATACAAAATTTAAATGACTACTATTCACCCTAGAATTATACTACATGGCTTTTTCAATCACCATTTTTCAAATCACATTTTTTCCCCAAATGTGTTATTGTGTTAGGACTAGACTTTATAGCAAAAATACGACATATTGATTATATAGCTGACTATATAATCAATATATAGAAATGAAAATAAAATGATATATTAGAGCAGATAGGGTTTCCCCTATTTAATTGGTGACTGCGCCTCTTGAATTAAAACAGTGGTTTTCAACCTTTTTAATCTTGTGGCATGCTTGAACCTATGGTTAAACTTCCATGGCACACTTAAATCATGTCGATCAAAAATAAAAGAGTAAAAAAAGAATGTACTTATTGTTCTTTGAACTTCTTTCCAAAATAATGATCTTTAAAAATTTTCACAGCACACCTAAAATCCTCTCATGGCACATTGGTTGAAAATCATTGATTTTAAAACTTCCCTTCATGGTTCTAATTTAATTTGGTTTTTCCCCTCTGGTTAATGGATTTGGGGCATCTGTGTGGGGAAAAAAAACTTCCAAGAATGGCAAACCACCAATTTTCATGATCATTAATTCTAAAATTGGGCATTGGAATTCCATTTTATATAAAAACTATACTTTTAGGGAACGTGGTGAAGAGGAATCTGTAATATCTTTCTCTGTGTTGTTAACTTTGGTGGATTTTGAATTACCAAGTCTGACAGGTGGTGCTGTCAACCCAAAGGTCAATTCTACCTATTTTAATTTTTCAATAAATATGCTTTATCATTTTGATAAAATCCTGGCAAAAGCCATTTTAGTCAACTAAACCCTGACAGAAGCCATTTTAATGTCATCAAGAATAAAATACTCTTAGTATAGCTGGGGGTAGGGTGACATCAGAAGCATGTTTTCTTCAAAGAGTATTTTATTCTTGATGACATTAAAATGGCTTCTGTCAGGGTTTAGTTGACGTGACTGTGATCTGGAATGAAGGCATTGGCAAATTTCAAACGCGCTTACATGAGGACATGAAATGAGACATCAGAGTTTGGGGAAACCAAGAACTTACCGTCTGATACTTTGTGTTCACAGTTAAGCAAATCTTTGCAGATTCGTGCTGGGTTATCTCGTGTGCCAAGAGGATTCCTGATGTGGTGCAGTAAATTGCTAAGGTAGCTCAGGGTTTTGAATATCTCCGCACTGTGGTTGATGAAAGTCACTTCAGTATTCTGGTAGCTCTGCCAAGTCATCATAAGAATCAGGTAAGCAAAACCCCCTAAGAACCAATATAGATCAAGGCAGAAGAAGAATGTTCCTTCGTGTGCAGTGAGCTGGGGACAGGATGTCAAGAACAATTTATATTTAAGTGTAGACATGTGTGCATACTTTATTAACCAGGACCCTAAATAAGATTAAATCCACGCTCCAAAGTTTAGTTTTCTAGCTGATATAAGAATTGATATCCCCAGTACATAATGTTTTTTTAAAAATGCACATTGAATAATTCAAGTTTAAGAGAAATGAGTAGTAATGACTGATACCAATATATTTCATTTTAAGAGTCATGGCTAATTTCATTTAATTATTTTCTCCCATAGTACCAAATTCTTTACAAATGAATACTTTAATAAGACTACTTTTTTTTTTAAATAAGACTACATTTTTGTTTAAATATGTTCCTCACAAAATATTCTAAGCATCTATTTCTGCTTCATTATACTAAACTCACTTCATACTTGGCTTTATGTTTTCAATCTGTTTTAAGCACAGTCTTTGGGATAATGCCACATTTTGGCCTCCAAAAAACAAATTTCTGTTTAATTTGTATATTGTCAGTGCCAATATAAATAAAACCAGATATATTACCTCCATCTGTAGGGCAGTATTTGATTCAATCAAGGCTTGAATAGCGGCATTGATGTCCATTTGTTTCTGTGTAAAACAAAACCATTCAAGATTAGCAACAGTATCAACATTGTGTTTTCTAAAGTAAAGGCTGTAAGTTCTGAAGGAACTGCTGTTAGAGTACCCTAGACTTATTATCTGAAGGGGGTTTGTAACTCCTATGGCTGGACAGATTTTTCAAATATTTTCTAGCTATCTGCAAGGACAATAGGCTGCCTTCATTCAAATCTTAAAGGTCTCCTCATTAAAATAGGACCACATTTTAGAGCCCTCAAATGAAAAACCATTTGTCTCTGTTACATGAAAACACACACACACAAAGCTACTCAAATAGAAGAGTGAAATATGATTCCCCTCAGTTAATAAATTGTAAAGTGAAGAATAAATAACTGTAGTAACTTTTAACAGTTCATTCTTGGAAGGAAAGTAGAATAAAATACTACTGTCCTGAGGTAGTTACCACATTAGTTTAATGTGATACTTCTGTGGTCTTAAAAATAATTTCTGAAGTTGGAAAATGTTCCATTAGTCCCAAAAGAAATAATACAGAACGAATTCAATCCCTTCCTGCATTTAATAAAAGATATTTTTAGAGAAAGACTCAGCCTAACCACTAGTAAAAGTCCTTTTTTATAATTTTTTTTTTAAGAAAATAAGCTTGCACGCTAAGAAGCATGAGTTGGGAGAAGCTCCTGGGAAATTGCATTTGTGTAAGTGAACCAAGTGATCTAATTTCTCTTACAGTCCTTGTCCTGCTATTTTTGACTTGGAGGTCCATATCTTAGAAACTGTTTTCAAGAGATCTCTCTTTTAAACAGTTTGATGAAAATGTTTCAGATTGTATATGAAACCAGCACATTGTACCCCTTGATTGCACTAATGTACTCAGCTATGATTCAATTAAAAAAAAAAAAAAAAGAGATCTCTCATAAGTCATGGTTGGTAATTTGAAAAACTATTTAAAATGATGGAACCATCAATAAAATACCGTCTTCCCTGCCTCAACATGTGGTTTTCATATTGGAAAATAATTGACTCAGTTTGCATGTGTATACTGCCAAACGCTGTGATCCATATTGAGGATAGAATGGTAAGCAAAAAGGGAAATTATCCTTATGGAGTTTCAGTTTAGAGGGGAGAGAGATATTAATCAAATCACTCTCAAGCACTTAATTACAGATCGTGATGCATGCTGTGAAAGAAAAGTATGTGAACTTATGAGAGAAATTAGAATCAATGAAATCTGGGAAATGTAAGTTAGAAGGTCTTGGATAGGGAAGGCTTCCCTGAGGCAATGATATGTGAGCTGAGATCTGGAGAATAAATGCAAATCGTTAGGAGAAGGGGCAGGAGAGCTTTCTAGGTAAAAGAAGCAGAAAAGGTTAGCCTAAAATGTTCTGCAGACTAAATAATTCTGATCAACTTGCTTGCGTGAATGGGCAGATTTTGGATACGGGCCACAGAAAAATCTTGGCACTAAATATGGGAAACTGAATTTAGTGCTAAACAATAGACACCTTTCCATTTTCCACCTAATCCCCTGCTGGTGATCAAGGGCTTTAATCAGAGAACCTAACACAGTGGTTCTCAAACTCTTCAGAATCAGGATCCTTTTGCACTTTTAAATACTAAAAGCCTTTAAAACCTTTTGTTCTTGTTGAGTCATAACTTTTGACATAGTAGAAATCAAAGCACAAATTTTAAAACTATTTGTGTTAATTGCTTTAATATAACAACAAAACTCATTTCAAGTTAATTAAATAAAATATTTTTACAAAAACTGTATTTTCAAAAACAAGAGTGGGAAAGGTGGCTCTGTTTTACACTTTGATACATCGCTTTAACATGTGAATTACTAGATGATGGCTAAATTCTCATATGGGGACTCAGGGGAAAGGAAGAATAGAGGGGTAGACACCGATCGGCAGGTTTGAAGAAAGGCATTCCCATTGACGTTCATGTGGGGAACGCTTTAATCTCCATCAGTCAGATGGCCAGAAAGGGGAAGCAATTTAAAGAAATCATAGAGAAATGGGTCTCCAGTTTTCAAAGGAACAGTCTGACTGTGACACTTTGCTTGAATGTTATTTCCTGCTGCAGTGAAAAATGGAGAGAAATGAAGAGTCCTTGATGTGCTGAGAGTGGACCACCCCTAGAACTATCAGAGATCTAAATCACACCAAGGCAGCATGAGGAAATAAGGCAGACTTAGAAAGCACAGGACTGACCACTGTCTGGGACAGTGTAGTCAATAGTGGCTCTGATTTAGGCAAGAAATGTGGCCAAGGACTGCTGTGTTTGACTGGAGGCTGGAGGATTGGGGTGTGGGTAAGGTTAAGGATGAAGGGAGACCTCTTATATGGAGCAGCAAGATAAGAGATTGATGAAAGCATAGCATAAGGAAAATCAAAGAGTAGGAAAAGCAACAGTAAGCATTGCTTGAAAGAAATGGCTAGCAGGTTCTGGGCTGTAGCAATTGGATAACAAGCAAATGCATGAGAAACCTGATGGCTTTCTATAGCCACCAGCAACTCAAGACGATTCAAGTAAAACCTAAAGAGTGGATAACTATGGATGGCAAAAAAGAACATTTAAAGAGGAGGAGTTAGGACCTAGAGGTAGAAAGAAAATGGAGGGAATTCGCATTTTTTGAGCACATGTCATGTGTCATACACTGTGTCGAGTACTTCACTTCTCATTTGATACTCAAAACCACCCAAGAAAGTAGAAAACATCATCTCCCTTTTATAGATAAGAAGTCTGAGACTTGGACTTAACAAGTTAATGCAGTTGGGTCAGCCCTATAACAGGTTAGAAAAAAGAGAAGAGGTGTGCAAAAGGGATACCTTTTAACAGTGAGTTAACAGAAGAAGCTTTACAAAGTTAACATGACATATTGAGTTAATAGAAGAAGCTTTACAAAGTTAACATGGTGTACTAAGATAAAATTAAACCGAGGAAACTTACTCTTGGGCCTGGTGCTCCAGGTGGACCCTAGAACATAATAAATTTTAAAAATTATTTATTTAGTAGACATCTTAGAATAGGCAAGCATATAAGTATCAATGGTAAATAAATATAAATGTAGATAAACTCACTGGAGGTCCTGGCTGACCTCTTGGTCCTTGAGGACCCTGGAAGAAAAACAGACAAAGTACGATTTGTATATTTTATGCTTTTGGGTGGGTATACACAAGAGAACTGTATTTGGCTTCTTTCATTGCTCTTTTGTGTCAGGCAAGTCCCATGATTTAATTTTGTTTTAGTATTTTTGAAGTGATATGCTTTTGTACTTAGCTATCACCCATATTCATGAATAAGCTGGCTATTTTTTCTTCTTTTGTTGATATTACTATAAACTGGATTACTTATTTTGATAAACATTACAAAGGTAACATTTTAAAATGTTGATACTGTCTAAGCATGTTTTTCCTGTTATTTCTACCTACCAACCACTTAATCATCAGATACAGAAAATTCAGTGTTTTCTTCATTTACCTATAAAATGGTTGCCATCTCCTGTTGACTTCACCTTCAAATCTCTTCATCTTCACAGCAACTTAGCTCAGTGTTGACCATGTACTATGGGCTGAATGTTTGTGTTTCCCCCAAATTCATATGTTGAAGCCCTATCCTAATCCCCAATGTGATGGTGTTTGGAGTTGGGGCCTTTAAAAGGTAATTAGGTCATGAGGGTAGGGCCCTCATGAATAGAATTAGTGCCCTTATAAGAAGAAACACATGAGATGGTCTCTCTCTACCATGCTAAGGATACAATAATAAGGGAGCCTTTCGAAAACTAGAAAAAGGGTTCTCACCAGGTACCAAATCTGCTGGTACCTTGATCTTGGACTTCCCAATCTCCAGAACTGTGGGAAATAAATGTTTAATGTTTAAAACACCCAGTGTATGGTAACATGTTACAGCAGCCTGCATGAAGACATAATGTTTTTGCCTGTACTCTTAATTTAAATGTACTTCACTACATTCTACTTATAAAATAGAAATCTAATCATATCACTAAGATAATTTAGTGCTTCTTTATTGTTTAGCAGATAAAGTATAAACTTCTGAATAGCAGTACCTACCATTTATTGAGCTCCTTCTAGGTACCAAGTTGTGTGCTATATTTCCATTTTACAGTTAAGAAAATGGAATGGTTAAGTAAACCAGTAGATGAGGGCCAAAAGGAGGATTAAAATCCAAGTCAGTTGAACATAACAGAACATGTGGGTAATCAATGTGCACACTGCCTCCTCCTCTACGTCTGGTCCTCACTTCCACTCACTGCCCCCACCCATCCTACACACCATCTACAATCAGCTACTCATAGATCTCCGAACTGTCTAAGTTTGTTTCACACATGCATTGTCTTACATGTGCTATGTCCTTGACCAGGAATGTTTTCCCCTATCTTTTCTATCTCTCTCTTTGTTGTTGTTGCAGTTGTCATTATTGTTTTTAGCAGGCCTAGGCCAGGTTCAAACCCACCAGTCTCGGTGTATGTGGCCGGCACTCTAACCACTGAGCTATGGGTGCCAAGCTGCTATCTCTTCAAGGACCATACCTCATCCAACACTTTTAAAAAACTCTACCTTTCTTGGTTCCCATGCTACTAATTCCCTGTTTATCTAACTACTTCTCTTTCTGCCTTCCATAACACACGGGAAAGGCCCCAGGGACCCTTAAAGTGTCTTAGTCACCTTCACATTTTCTGTAACAAGAGCAATGTCTAAACACAGTACATACTCAATAATTTTTCTTGAATAATTAAATGAATGGATGAACATTATTAAAATTATAAGTACTAATTTAGAAATTAGAAAAGTTAAAATGTGTATAGTAAGATGTCAAAAGTTATGTTGAAATCCTTCAGAATGAAACAATAATAATTAAAGCTTAGAATGCTTGAAGACCTTGTACATCTGCTAAAAATTAACTTACTTGATGGTCAATTGAATGTTAAGACTATATTGAATCAAACTCAGATTATAGTTAAAAGATGACAAAGAAAAATTTATCTGCAGCTAAGTATTGAATAATGTTGATTCTATGCTGGACTCGTATCATGTACCTTTAATCATCAAAGCTATTGATTCTAAGAACACCATGACAGCTAGAATAAACAGCACACAGTAAGTTAAAAAGGCTAGAGTACTCCAACACTATGCTTGCTGGACATTACTTTGTTTGCATGGTTAACAATTACAAAATTGGTACCTCAGAAGCTACACGAAAAGTTATAGACATGTCATGTTAGAAATAGCCTTTTAGGCTTGGCGCCTGTGGCTCAACGGGCTAAGGCGCCAGCCATGTACATTTGAGGTAGTGAGTTCAAATTCACCCCGGGGCCGCAAAATAACAATGATGGCTGCAACCAAAAAATGGCCGGGTGTTGTGGTGGGTGCCCGTAATCCCAGCTACTTGGGAGGCAGAGGCAGGAGACTCACTTGAGCCCAGGAAGTGGAGGTTGCTGTGAGCTGTGATGCCACAGCACTCTATTCAGGGTGACAGCTTGAGGCTCTGCCTCATATAAAAAAAAAAGAAAGAAAGAAAGAAAGAAAGAAATAGCCTTTTAAATATACAGGGGCTCAAAGTGAATTTGGCTATGTAAGTTTCTCCATTTGGAATCAACACTGTAAAAACAGTAAACAGTTTATCCCACTTAGTATATTTCAGACATTTGCAAAATCTCCCCAATAGTTCAGAACAAAATATTTATCCTATCTTTGACTCTGAAAGAGGAATTTATCTTAGAAGAATGGAGAGAAATGACTACTCTTTCTACTACTGATTTTATTAATTTCTGCTTTGCAGAACAAGTTAGATCACCACAAATATGATCACACAAAATGCTTCAAAGCCAGCCAGACAGAGTAGGGTACCCCAATGTAACAAGGACATAGAATAGAGCTAGTAGCCAAGTGAAACAAAGTATGGTTCCAACAATGTAACATTTTATTAGTTCTTTTTTTATACTCTAGCTAACACACCATTAAGGAGAAGTGATTCACTCTCTGTACTATATAAAGAAGTTCAAAACACAACTATAATTGTCTATATTATTTTTCTAAAGGGGAACCAACCAAATTAATGTGAATTGTGGTGATGGTTATTTGACTATAGTGAAAGCACTGCCACTGAAAACAGGTTTTTCTCTCTACTTGATCACAGCATTCACATATGGCCCTCTAAAATGACATATTTTATCATCAGAATTTAAAAATACTGATGAATGTAATTCTCTAAACAGGTATGCTATGTTAGTCTTTTCCTTTTAGTAAATCCTTCACTTTGTCTCCTACGTATTTTTCTTTATGTAAATGTAATCTTGATTTAGCTTCCTGATCTTTACTTGAGGCTGGCTCAGTTGCAGACAGCATCCCTTTTCTTATTTATAAATTAAGGCGCTTAGATTTTAGACTGTTTAGTGACATTCCTAGTCTCTATACTAGATGCCAGATGTTACCAAATGTCTTGTGTGGTGAGTGGAGGCAAAAAAGCTCCTGGTAGAAAATCATTGGTTTAAAGGGCTAACTGAGAGGTTAGTATTATTAACCTCTCAATAAACATTAAGTAAGATTTACTAGAGAGTAATGTAGTTGGGATAGAATCAGCACACGTCACAAGACAGAGGGCATGACGGCAAACAGGAATCTGTCCCCATGCTGCCATGTGGGTGGCTGGGCTACTCTTGATACAGATGGAAAGTACACACATAAATGGGTGTGTGTATGTGTGTGTGTATTTTTGGCACACAGGGGGTGCCAAAAAATGTATACATATTTGAAGAAAGAAAAAGACTGTATTGAAGTTGTAATACTAAATACATACTGATAACAAAAAATGAACACATGTCACATTTAAGCACCTTTTCTAATTGCAGAGGTCAAATGTGACTTAAACCACTGCCATGTTAATATATACATATCACTTCCTCACCCAAATTGCTTCTGACCCCTTTTTTTTTCCTGACAGGAATTATGATATATTGAAAAATACACTGCATGGGCATTGGAAGACCTGGGCCCTTGTCTTGTCTTTGTAACTGATTTGGTATATAGCTTTGAGTGAGTTGCTGCAAATTTGGACCTCAGACATCTCAATTATAATATTACAGGTCTGGTGAAGATAATCCCCAAAGTTCACTTTAGAGTTGTGACTTTCAAGCCTTTTACCAATTTTTTCCCTTTACATTTTGTATGTGGAAAAAGAAGGTACACAACACGTATACAGGCTGGAAATTTCAAATTTGAGTCTGTATATGAATGTAAGAGGGATGAATACTTGAATTTTAAAAGTTTGATAATTTTTCATTTGAATGAGTTGTACTATCTATGAATTTAAAAAAGAAATACATATATATATTTATATACTACGAATTCTTAATGTGTTAATCTTTAGGACATTTTTACCATACTTAAATTTCTCCTTATAATACTTAAAACATTCTCTTCACATTCAAAGTAGGTACAAAATATTCTGTTAATCAAGAATTGTGAAGATACATTAGAGACAATATCTGAGAAAACATCAATGAGATTCTTCAAATTTTACTGACTTTTATTAAATAATATGCTATAAAAATTAAGCAGCTAATCTAAAAATTCATGCTGATACTGGTCTCTCTATATTTTTCTATTTCTATGGCTTTAAGTTACATTTCCAGTTGTTGTCAAATACACAGTTGTATAAATTATTATACTATAAATATAATTATATGTTATATATTTATATATTATAAATATGTTATATTACAATTGAGATATCTGAGGTCCAAATTTGCAAATTTCCATGGATTCATCATGTCAAAATCATTTTCAGATGATTGACAATAGGATATTATTTCTGTTATGAGTTAAAATATTACTTTTTACTAATGGTATCCCATTATTCCTAGCAGCCCTCTTTGCATTACTTATTGTAAAAATTACTAAACCAAATTCTAAAAATGTCTGGAGGCTCATGGAAAAGTAAGGGAAGGGGAGATAATTCTACTTGCTATCTGCAAGGATTTTTTCTTAGGATACCACAAACTCTGGCCCCGTTTAGGGAAAACATGTGAATCTGGGGATTTATTTTTAAAATAACCCACAGGCAGGCCGACAAGGAACAAGCATAGAAGAGAAAGAAAAGATTTTTTATAGACGGCAATATAGAAACAGCCCTGTCAGCTCAGCGCCTGTGGCTCAACGGGCTAAGGCACCAGCCACGTACACCTGAGCTGGCGGGTTCGAATCTAGCCTGGGCCACCAAACAACAATGACGGCTGCAACCAAAAAATGGCAGGGCGTTGTGGTGGGCGCCTGTGGTCCCAGTTACTTGGGAGGCGGGGGCAAGAGACTTGCTTGAGCCCAGGAGTTGGAGATTGCTGTGAGCTGTGATGCCACAGCACTCTATCCAGGGTGACAGCTTGAGGCTCTGTCTCAAAAAAAAAAAAAAAAAGAAAAGAAAAGAAAAGAAACAGCCCTGTCAATGGTGGATAGGCTCTACTTGGGATCCGTTCCAGAACTTACAATGTTAAATTATAGAATATATGAAGCTTCTTCTTCTTCTTCTTCTTTTTTAAGTAAATCATAGCTGTGTACATTAATGCAATCATGGGGTACAATGTGCTGGTTTTATATACAATTCAAAATATTTTCATCAAGGTAATTAACATAACCTTCATGGCATTTTCCTAGTTATTGTGTTAAGACATTTATATTTTACATTTAGTAAATTTCACATGTACCCTTGTAAGATGCACCGTAGGTGTGGTCCCACCAATCACCCTCCCTCCACCTATCCTCCCCTCACACTCCCCTCGTCCTACCCTTTCCCCATATTCTTGGGCTATAATTGGGTTATAGCTTTCATATGAAAGCTATAAATTTGTTTCATAGTAGGGTTGAGTATATGGGATACTTTTTCTTTCATTCTTGAGATACTTTGCTAAGAAGAGTATGTTCGAAGCTTCTTAAACAGGAAACTCACATTTATGCTAATGGAGTTACTTTACTAGGCCATATAATGAGCTGTAAACTTCTTTGTATTTTTTTTAAAGTCATTGAATCATTCTTTGTTCTAGATATAAAACTTGGTAAGAAAAGCATAGCTTTATAAATTCTTAAATTAGCTTCATGGAAAATTTAAAAATAAGATTGACAAAGCCAATTGATAAAATGTTATAATTCTGATCTTTGTGCAAAGAGTTAAGTGTCTCATTTATCTCAATAAACTAAATGTCCACTAATACAATCCATTCCCCAAATGCCCCAGTTACTGCCATTATCTGAGATGGACCCCATCAAGATGTTACATTATTTAGCCAATTACTTAAACTGTCCCCTGAAAGACAATAAATCTGTAGAATGTACTAGAAAAGTCCTAATGAGGGTAAAAGAAATGTTACCAAGCCTTCCCATAGAACACAGGGGAAAAAAGTTTAATGGCACATTTTGGATTAAAGTAATTGTACAATGATCTCTAGGAAATAAAGATTACCTTTATAAAGTTCCTTAAACTATAATGGAATCAAAGGAAAAGAAGTGACAAAAAAGGTATTTAGTATCAGCTACTCAACAATGAAAACAAAATAAACTTATAATTCTAATATGTCAGGTAATCCTTTCTTTCATTAGTCAACTTAATTGGCTACATTAATTGCCACTGTGCTCATTTCCCCTCCCTTGGGTACTAGGAGTTTCTATTAATATCTTATTCAAGAAGAGAACAATGGTAATTCACAAAAAACTAATCAGCATGTTAATTCACAAAATGTTACTTTACCAGACTAGAACTGGAAATAGCTGTTAGCTTTTTAATTTTAGAGCATAGTTTCATTTATGGATCAATTTATTTACCAAATATTACCTACTATGTGACAGATTCTGATCTAGACACTGGTGACCAGTGTACTAGACAAAATCCCCTATTCTCATGAAGTTTACATTCTAGTAAAGAAAACAGAAAACAATCCCAAAGAGTGCTAAGTTTTAAGAATTCTGTGAAAGAGAATGACCAGAAATAATGAAACAGAGTGGCCAGGTAATGCTTCTCTAAAAGAATATTTGAATAAAGATCAGAATACTGAGATAAAACAAATCATTTGAATAGTACGAGAAAGAATTTTCTAGGTAAAAGAAAGGAATATTCCAAGAATAGAAATAAGGTCCTTGTGCTGGCAGGGAGAATGTGGTATCCCAAGATTGGAGAGACAACCAGGGCTAGTTCAGGTAGGGCCTTGTAAGTGAAGGTGAAGAAAGTTAGGATTTATTCTGAGGGCAAGAAAAAGTTATGGGAAGGTTTTTAAGAGGGGAGCGATGTAACAGTATCACTCTATTTGCTATGTATAGATTGTAATGGGGAAAAGTGGAAACAATGGGCTGGGTAGTGACCCACACCTTTAATCCCAGCACTCTGGGAGGCTACGGCAGGTGGATCACCTGAATTCAGGAATTGGAGACCAGCCTGAGCAAGAGTGAGACTTCCATCTCTACTAAAAATAGAAAAACTAGTTGGGCATAATGGAAGGTACCTGTGGTCCCAGCTACGCAGGAGGCTGAGGCAAGAGGATCTCTTGAGCCCAAAAGTTTAAGGTTACCGTGAGCTGTGACACCACAGCACTCAATCTAGGGTGACAGAGTGAGACTCTGTCTCAAAAAATCCCACAACAAACAAACAAACAAACAAATATACCATAAGAGAAAAATAGGTAAGACCCCCGTGAAGAGCAGAGGAATAGAACGTAGAGAAGTGTCCTTGAGAGCTTATAAGATAGGTGCTGTCAGGTGTTAGGGACACAGAGTTAAACACAAAACAACAGAATGTGTCTGTGTCATGGAGCCTACATTCAAGGGAGGGGAGATACGATAAATAAAAACCCAAATGAATATGTAATATATCAGTGGTGAGGACACAGGTTAAGAAAAGGTAAGGAAGAGGGTGGGGACATTGCCATTTCACATGGGTAAGTCTGGAAAAGCCTTTCTTTAAGACTTGATAAGAGGACATTTAAGAGCTGAACTGAAGAACAGTGTCCTAGGCAGGTGGCAGGCAGTGCCCTAGACCCTGCTAGTAGGTATTTTGTCTAGGAGTGAGAGTAAGATGGGACCAAACCAGCAGCCAGTCTGCCATGAGTAAAGATCTTGAAACCAAAGCCTCAGGATGACAAGATGAGTGGGAAGTCTATCCCACATGCAATGAGTGGGGCAAAGACACAGACACAAAGGCCAGGAAGGGAGAAGAGAGCGGGAAGGACTGGAAAAGGGATGTGACCTGGCCGTGGACTGGCGGAGGCCAACCAGCCCAGATATTTCCCCTGGACTTTCTGGGACCCAGCTCCCCACCCCATTCCTTCACTAAGATAGCCCTTGTTGGAAAGTGTTTTAGTTTTGCCCCTGCTTCCCTTTGGTGCCTGACTGGTGCCACTAACTGCTTTATTCTGGATGCCGTATTTCTACCGGTACCACCAAGATTGCAGTCATAATTCACTGAGTTTGTAATCCATCAGAACTACCCTAAGTTCTTTCACTTGAAATGCTTGTGACATTGTCCTAGGCACTTGAGGTTTCCTAATCCTGAAGGAAACTTATGTTCCAGCCACAGTTCTTGGAGAGGATGTCGGGGAGGCTGGCAGAGCCAGACAGGTGTGGAAACTGGGATAATTCCAAGCCTCACTGCTTCTCCTTCCCCCCTTTTACTCCTCCTGGGAGACGTGGTTTCACTGGGTGCATCCGTCCTTGCTTTCTGTTATATTAAGTCTGTTGAGAATAGATGACAGTTGTGATTCTGCAAGTCGAACCCATCTATTTGAATGCCCTGTAGGGATTTTGGGGCCATCTGAAACCACGTAATTTTCCTTTTTAAGCTAATTAATATAACTGCAACTTCATTATTCTGAGTCCCAAGCATACCCTATGATGAGGAGCAAAAATCTCAGCTGTCACTATATAATCTTCTTACCTTTTTTTCCCCTCTCAAAACATCTGAAGGCAGAGAGGCAACCTTTACTGTATGGTCATCGCCTTACCTTTGAATCAAGACTTTACTGCTCTATTTAAGTTTGTTCTTACAGGCCTTAGTTACTCGGTTTCAATCTTTCTCATTTCATTCATGCCTGCTTTCCACGTACAGTTATTGCTTTAATAAGTGCAGCAGGAATCCCATGTCGAAAAGGTAGATTTCGACTGCTCTTGCCACAAAAAACAAAAAAGGGCCCCTACATGAACTGATATGCTTCACTATAACAATCTTGTTACTATCTGTATGTATCCTGTAACATCATGTTGTAGATTTTAAATACACTGTATAGAAATCTGTTAAGGAAAATAAGTTTGGCACAATCTCTGCGGGAGAGATGACTCCTTGACAAAATATCTTCTTTAACGTGGAATAATTGGCATTCTAGAAATGTTGGAAATAGAGGCAATACAAGCTATTTAGGTCATGAAAACGCTGTGTACCTTTGCCCATCCTCTGCCATTTCTTCTAAGTGGCTAAAATAAACAAGTAATGATTTGCTTCTGCTTAGCAGCTCTCTTAGGGGCTGGCTGGACACACACTCAAAGTGACTTGGATCTGCTCTTGTTCTGGGACTGGCAAAGACCCACACCTCCTCTCCTGAAGCCTGAAAAGGCACAAACTCCAACTCATATAGCGATCTGGGGAGAATGTTCTTAAAACATTTAGGGCTTATCTGATTTCACTGTAGTACACCATGTAGGTTAATTCTACCTCTTGACAACTGTAACTTTATTTTTATGCCACAAGTGTCAGAAACATACTAATGAATGACTTCAACATCATTCTTTCTTTCATGGAGCTAACAGCCTAGTGTCAGGGATCCGATAATAAGAAATTTAGTTAAACTTACACTTTCTCCTCTAACGCCCTTTTCACCTCTGGGTCCCTAAAAAACAAAAAAAAAACAAAAAGGATGTTAGTTCAAGGTTGATAGTTATTTACTGAATATTGTTGAGGTTGTACAAAGAAACATGACAGCTTCTGAGTTTGCTTTTTGTACCTAGTAATAATTGGTTTGTTATATAAACTGTGGCTTTCTTTTCTTAAATAAAGAAAAGCAAAAAACAAAAACAAGCTACTGATTCATACTGTTACTTGTTTTGTGACTTTTAGCTCCACCTTAAGGGATAACTGAGATAACTACTATTACTCTATTATCTGACAATCATATACAAAACAATGTAAAAAGGAAATTCTTTCTTTATTAGGTTAAACTCTTCTAATATTTGTTTCTCCCCAACTCTGTAAATCCGGCTTCTGGGTTTCCTCCTTCTCTTTTTTTGCTCTCCCTCTCAAGCTGCATCCTGAAAATTTTTCTATGTTTCATACATTTTCATTCAGTTCAAAATATTTTCTAATATTCCTTGAGATTTCTGTGATCCATGGTTAGTGAGAAGTGTGTAATTTAATTTTTAGGTGTTTAGACATTTCCCATTATCTTTCTGTTACTGATTTCTAGTTTAATTTTGTTAGGGCAAAAGGGCAAACCTCCTCTGACTTCAGTTCCACTAAGTTTAGTAACATTTTTTTTATGATTCAAAATACCATCTATATTGGTGAATGTTCCATAGACACTTGATAAAAAAAGGGGTAGTCTGCTATTGTTGAGGGGACCCACTGCTTCTAAAACTTTGGTTGATATTTCTGTGTTCATCCCTGTGGAAATTATTGTTTTATTCAGTAAAAAATGAAAATAATACTATTCACTTGTTATATAACCTGAATTAATACCTTTGTAATATAATATGAATGTTCTTCCTCAATCCACATTTCTCTAGATAATTAAAACACCTAATATTTAATAAGTTATGATAATATTTAAAATGCCCTATTATTATGCTTTTTCTCATTTTTGTCATAGTAAACCATGCTGTGAGAAATAGCCTTGTGAGTAAAAATTTTGGTGAAAGATTGCCCTAAGGAAAGTCTGTTTGGAATTGTATGCACATTTTAAAGACATGAGACTGTATATTTCTCCTGATTCATCCCATGTCCTTTATCGATTTTGTAAACGAAAAATATTATTTTATTACTTCTTTTGTGTTTTCTGTCATTTCTTTAACTCACTTTAAATTAGGGTATTGACTTTCAAAGACTGATTTTTAATATATCTTCAGAGAATATTTAAAAAATATTCTTTTGTAGTCCCAATCCAGAATTTACAACGCTGGTACTATGTACATACATTTTCATATTTTTTCCTAATCAAATATATATATGTCTGAGAGATGTTGCTCATGCCTTATAATATAGGGATCATACTACACACTCTTCTATGAATTATGTTTTGCAATGTTAATAATATGCCACGAAATACCTGAAAATAAACCAAACTATATATAACTAATTCTTTTAAATAATACTTGCTGGACTCAAATTACCCAAATTTACAAATAAGCATTCATGTAATTTCAAGGATTTTTTTGCCAATACAAATAATGTTGTGAAAAAACTCTTTGTAAAATTCCCTTAATCCATTGGGTACTTTCACAATTACAGAACAAATTCCTCAAAGTGGAACTACTTCATTAAAGGATTGTATGTATTTATATCTTAACAAAGCTTTCCATAAAGGCTCTAATTCACGTTTTTACCAGTAATAAATCGGAGTCCCATTTCTCTCTCTATCCCCTTCTGAAAGGTTAGATGTAATATCTCATTTCACTTTAATTTGTATTTTTCTGACTTAGGTAAGCAACTTTCTAAGGCAACAGTTGACCTTTGGGTTAGTTATTCATTTTTCTATTGCGTTTTCTATCTTTTCAAACCAATGTACTACATATAAAAGCTATTTGAGTATATTAATTTGTCATATGTTATATGCTTTACTCATATTTTATATAAATATAGAATAAAGGATAAAATAAAGGATAAAATAAATATTCTATATAAATATAGAATAAATTAAAAATGAATCTATATAGATTCATATTAATATATTCATATTCATATAAATATAGAATATATTCATATAGAAGTCTATATATGAATATGAATATATTCTATAAATATAGAATTTATTTATTTATATAATATATATTTATATTATATATTTATAGAATATATTCATATTCATATATAAATTCATATTTACATAATATATAGAATATATTCATATTCATATAAATATAGAATAAAGGATAAAACATTTCACAAATAAAGTCAAAAAATGAATCTATATACATTCATATTAATATATTCATATAAATGTAGAATAAAGGACTTTATTTGTAAAACATTTTATCCGTACACAATTAAAATTCTTTCAACTTTTCAAATATATGTTTTCTCTCATAGTTTTCAGATTTCGGATTTATTTGCAAAACATTTTATCCATACACAATTAAAATTCTTTCAACTTTTCAAATATATGTTTTCTTTTACAGTTTTCAGATTTCTTGTCTTATATAAAAGGTCTCCCCAACTTTAAACTATATTCTAGTTTTCTAGATTACTTTTTAAAGATTTTTATTGTTTTAATTTTTACATTAAAGTCTTTAAAAGTTCATCTAGGAGGCTCGGCACCTGTGGCTCAACGGGCTAAGGCGCCAGCCATGTACACCTAAGCTGGTGGGTTCGAATCCAGCCCGGGCCCGCCAAACAACGACAGCTGTAACCAAAAAAAAATGGCCAGGCGTTGTGGCAGGTGCCTGTAGTCCCAGCTACTTGGGAGGCAGAGGCAAGAGACTCGCTTGAGCCCAGGAATTGGAGGTTGCTGTGAGCTGTGATGCTACGGCACTCTATCCAGGGTGACAGCTTGAGGCTCTGTCTCCAAAAAAAAAAAAAAAAAGTTC
>CAUYON010150754.1:0-16205 GCA_963573935.1 Arctocebus calabarensis | reverse complement strand
TGTTATATCCATCAGAGTTTGCTTTATAAATTGAGGAGCATTCTGGTAGAATGCATAAATGTTAATTATCAAAATCTCTTAATGTTGGGTGTTTCCCTTGACAAATATGTAGTGACCATCCTTATCTTTCTTTATCTTTGTCTGTTTAAAGAAAATTGTATCTGCAAATAAAATTGCAACTCCTGCCTTTTTCTGATTTTAGCCCGCCATCTTCCAGTTTTTCTGTTTTTGGTAGAGACAAGGGTCTTGCTCTTGCTAAGGCTGGTCTTGAACTCCTAAGCTCAAGTGATCCTTCTGCCTCAGCCTTCCAAAGTGCTAGGATTTAAAGGCATGAGCCACTCCACTTGGCCTTCACTCTGTTTTTGTAGATTTGCCTATTTTAGACATTTCTAAAATGGATAGTATGTTTTTTTGTGACTAGATTCTTTGAATTAGTGCTAAGCATAATATTTTCAATATTCACACATTAGTACTTCATTGCTTTTTATTGGCAAATAATGTTTCATTGTATGGATATACTACTTATTTAGCCTGTCACAAGGCTATTTCTACTGTATCGCTATTATGAATAGTCCTGCTATGAACATTTGTGTACAAGTGTTTGTATGGATGTATGTTTTCATTTTTTTCTGGGTGTATACTTAGGTGTCGAATTTCTGAGTTATATAACACTATGTTTAGCCTTTGGAAGAACTACCAAACTGTTTCCGAAAGCATGCACACCACTTTATATTTCCACTGAGCAATGAATTAGGGTTCCAATTTCTCTACATCTTTGCCAACACTTGTTATTATTATTTGTCTTTTTGATTGTAGCCATTCTAATGAGTGTGATGTACTATCTTACTACAGTTTGATTTGCATTTCCCTAATGGCTAATGATGTTGAACATCTTTTCATGTGCTTATTGGGCATTGGTATATCTTCTTTGGAGAAATGTCTATTCAAATTTTTCACAAATTTTTAAATTATGTAACTGTAATAGAGTTCTTTATATATTCAGGATACCAGTCAGATACATGATTTGCAAATTTTTCTTCTATTTTGGGGGTTGTCTTTTTACTGTTTTGATGTTTTCCTTTGTAACATAACAGTTGTTAATTTCGATGAAGTCCAATTTATCTACTTTTATTGTCCCTTGTTATTTCTGTGTCATATCTGAGAAATTATTGCCTAACCTAAGGTCATGAAGATATACTCCTATGATTTTGTCTAGTTGTTTTATAATTTTAGTTTTTACATTTAGTACTATGATCATATTAAGTTAATCTTTTCCATATAGTGTGAGGAAAGGGTCCAACTTCATTCTTTTGCCTCTTATCCCAGTTGTCTTAGCACCATTTGTTGAAAAGACTATTTTCTCCTTTGAATTGTCTTGGTACCCTTGCCAAAAATCAATTGACCATAAATGTAAGGGTTTATTTCAATTCTATTCCATTGTTCTATGTGTCTATGCTTATAACTTTATAGTAAGTTTTGAAATTGGGAAATGTGAGTTCTCAACTTTATTCTTTTTTAGATTCCTTTGAATATTATGAGTCTCTTCATTTATATATGAATTTTAAGATTAGCTTGTCAATATCTGCAAAGAAAAGAAAAAGCCAGCTGAGATTTAATAAAGGTCGCATTGAATCTATAGATCCAAAGATTACTTTTAGACTTTAATGGAAAAAATTGCTAAACTGAATTGTTGTTTTGGAGTACTTTAGCTTCACTCATTTTCACATAAACTTGTTTTTTTTTTTTTTTTTCCGAGACAGAGTCTCAAACTGTCATCGTGGGTAGAGTGCTGTGGCGTCACAGTTCACAGCAACCTCAAACTCTTGGGCTTAAGTGATTCTCTTGCCTCAGCCTCCCAAGTAGCGGGGACTACAGGTGCCCACCACAACACTCAGCTATTTTTTGTTTGTAGTTGTCATTGTTGTTTGGCAGGCCCAGGCTGGATTCAAACCTGCCAGCTCCAGTATATGTGGCTGGCGCCCTAGCTGCTGAGCTACAAGTGCTGAGCCATAAACTGTTAATACCGTTTGTTTATTTTACCCTATAAGCAAAGTAGATCTGTTAGTGTTCTGCCCAGACCTTGAAATCCTCAAAGACCACCAGGGAGCCGAGTCCGATGCAAAAGCAAAGAGCCTTTATTCTAGCTGGAGCCAGGTCTCTCAGGGGTTCTGACGCAATGGATCCCGGCTGAGAGCCCGGACTCCCGGGCTACAGGGGTTTTTATTGTGGTTACAAAGTGGGTTGGGGTTTTCAACTCTAGCAAGCATGAGGTTGGCTGACCTACTTCTTATGCTGCCCTATTGGCTAAGCTGGGGCCGGGCAGTTAACTGGGGTTTTGGGGACTTTCTTGCTAAGACTTAATTTGCTAGAGTCATGGTGCAGGTGGTAGAGGTTTTTCTAAGAACCTAGGGCGGTAGTTTAAGGGGATCTAAGATGGTGGTGGGTTACAAAATGGAGTTACTCCTGTCCTTTCATTAGGACCTTTGTTGATAGCATATTGGCATTGATTTATTTATAACCCACATTTCTGTAATGTGTTAAATCTGCCCTCTACCCTGTTGATCTAGTTTGTAAAAGTGTAGTTGTATAGACTGTCTAGTAAGGTAAAGGACAGGAAGTGGTTGATAAGAATTTGTTAGAGAGGCTTGGCGCTTGTGGCTCAACGGATAAGGCTCCAGCCACATACACCTGAGCTGGCAGGTTCAAATCCAGCCCCGGCCCACCAACCAACAATGATCGCTGCAACCAAAAAAAAAAAAAAAATGGCTGGGCGTTGTGGCGGGTGCCTGTAGTCCCAGCTACTTGGGAGGTGGAGGCAGGAGACTCGCTTGAGCCCAGGAATTGGCGGTTGCTGTGAGCTGTGATGTCACAGTACTCTATCCAGCGTGACAGCTTGAGGCTCTGTCTCAAAAAAAAAAAAAAGAACTTGAGTATGTGCATGTTTTAATTACTTCATCAGGCATAAGTTATTAAATAGATTGGTAGTTTCCTTGGGTTTTACTCTTCATTATGTAAATGGATATAATGAATTTTAATACCAAAAATGTTTTCAGGGAGATTAAGTTGCATATTTATTTATTTTTTGAGACAGAGTCTCACTATGTCACCCTCGGTAGAGTGTTGTGGCGTTACAGCTTACAGCAACCTCAAACTCTCGGGTACAAGTGGTTAATTCTCTTGCCTCAGCCTCCTAAGTAGTTAGGATTACAGGCACAACGCCTGGCTATTTTTTGTTGCTGTTGTTGTTGTTGGCAGTTGTCATTGTCGTTTAGATGGCCCTGGCTGGGTTCGAACCCGCCAGCTGGGTGTATGTGGCTGGTGCCCTACTCACTGAGCTACAGGTGCTGCCCTTAAATTGCTTTCTTATTGAGATATTATGAAATCATGAAGTGTGATTTTGCTAAAAAGTATTTTGAATGAACCATTATAATCACCGCAAACTAAAGAAAAGCAAATGTCTTTCAATGAAAAAATGTAAAGTTCCTTTTAAGGATCTGGAATTATAAATGCAGAGGATTTCACTCATATATGTGGGATTATGCTTGCTTTCATAAAGAAGTTGCCAGATCAAATAATTTATTATTGAAGATGTAATAAATTAATCTGGGATTAACAAAAGCAGTTATTGCAGACATAAATCTTAAAAATATTGTTCGCAAAGCTATCAGTCATGATCCTACCAAGAGAATGAAAGATATTTAGGCTACAAAGACAAACTCAAAATGTCCATCACTTAGATTGTTTTGGCTTTGTAGCAGGTTGAACCTTTAGCTATCCAGAGAGGAAGTGGTGTACATGAACCAGTCAGGACTTGGGTCTGCACATATGATCCAGAAATATAGAGGAATTCATATTTGTAACACTGTGCCTTAAAGAAACCACAGATTTGAACTGAATTGACATTGAATTACTTGGACCTGGTTAGAAATTTGTAACTGGGGGGGAAAAATGTTAAAGCTTGTTTCCCAGAAGGTAGAGCCCCGTTGTATAGAGCATGGTTGTGATGTACAAGAATGTTTTGGGGGCATGGCAATATGAATGACCAGGAAGGTGACATGTTTTGCTCAGATAAGACTAGATGGATTGTGCTAGGAGTATTGGCACTTTTAGCTAGATTAGACAAGGGCTGATATTTCTTATTGGGGTAAGCATAACCATGTGTTTCATTCAATTATTAATTAAAAAACACTTAGCTTTACTGTATACTAGTTCCTGCACTAAGATTTGGGGATATAAAGATGAATGGGACTCAGGGCTTCTCATCTGGTGGGGAGACTCACAAGAAATATTTCTGAGTGGATTCTACTGCTACCATTCATTGAGCAAAAGATTTAGAGAAGAAGATCAAGTTTTAGAGGGCAATGAATTCCACTTTGGAGATGTAGAGTTTGTGAATCCTATAGCATTTAAGAAAAGATACCCCGGGCAGTTGGAATTGTATTTATATTTCGGGGGGAAAGTCCAAATGGGTAGTCTAAATTTGGGAGTCATCATTTACAGATGTTAACTGAAGTCATTGACGCTGATAAAGCCACACAGAGATTTTGTACAGCAAGAAAGAGAGAAAGATTAGAGCTGAAACCCTAGAGAATCCTTCCAGTTCAGCAGTGACATCTGATGAATGCTATTGTCTGAATACAAATTGCTGTCACATTGCTGAATTTACATTTGAAAAGCATGAATAAACTTGCAGAGCACATTCAAAAGGAAATTATCACAGCAAATACAGACACAGGACATTTTGAAAGTAAAAATTTAAGATTTAGGCCAGTAATAGAATCCAAAGTATCTTGAGAATCCAAGAGAAAGTCCAGGTATTAACTATATTAAGAGAGTAAATGGATAAGGTGCTCAGTTTCTGAACCCATAGCAATGCTAATAACTTTGTTTTTATAGGAATTATGGGGCATAAGGTTTGAAGTTGAAACTGTCTGGAATACATGGTTGAGATCAGTATGGGATAATCAAGTAAGAAAAAGGACAGTTCAAACATTAAAAATGAGGAAAATTAAGAGGTTGTCTGCGGTTCGTGTTTGTTGATATCCTTGACTGAGATTGGTTCAATTAATAAACTGAATTGTCTCAGTTATCTATTGCTTTGTAACAAACTTACTCAAACCTTAGTGGCTTAAAACAATAATATTTATTGTTTCTGAGGGACTCTGGATTGGCTGGGCTCACCTGGGTAATTCTTCTAGATGTGGTGTTGGATGTATTTATTTGGGGGTTTGGGGGGGGGGTGGTTGGGATGTCCCAAATTGCACATGTACACATCTGGCCTCAGCTGGAATAGCTTAGGGACTGGTTGGATTTGTCTCTTTTCATTTGGTGGCCTAGCCACCGCTTTTTAACTTCTCATCTGATTCCAGAAACACAAAAGTTGTAACTACAAGTGTTCTTAAGGTCTTATAGCTCTTAGCCTTGTTTAATTGGCCAAAGCAATTCATAGGTCCAGTCTAGAAGAAAATAGTTTCCACCTTATTATTATTATTATTTTTTGAGATGTTATTTTATTTTATTTTTTGAATTAAATTTCTTTCATTTTTTTAATTTCAAATTAATATGAGGGCACAGATTTTTAGGTTATGTTGCTCTCACTTTCAAGTTGTATGAGAGCCCCTCACCCAGGGCAGCATGCTGAATACCCTTGCATTGTGCACATGAGGTGAGATCCCACCAAATGCCCTCTCTCCTCCCACCAATTGCTCTCCCCTTTCCCCCTCCCTTCTCCCTCCTCCCTCCTTCTCCTTACTAGACTATATTTGTGTTTTATCATTCATATGAATGTGTGTTTATATTTTGGTTTTGTATTAGTATTGAGTACATTGGATGCTTTTTTTCCATTCTTGAGATATTTTACCGAGAAGAATGAAGTTCTGCCTCTTGAGGGGAGAAGTGTCGTGTGTACGGGGAAAGAAGGTTTGTTGGTGGCCATCTTTGGAAATAATCCACCATGAGAGATGATTTTTATTTTCTATTTGCCTGCAAGTGCTACGTTTTTTTTTCCTGGGGAGCACTGAGTAGGATACTATACTTGGTTTTCACTTTGAGGTGAATACTAAGAGTCCTTGATGGCATTGGAGCTCCTATAACTTTCTAATATATTTTGCTGACGAAGTCTGCTGAAAGGGAAGTCCATAAACATTTTTAGGGCTTTCTTAAAAGAGACCTTTGCGCTAGTGGTTACCTAAGTTTCCCTCTCCTTTTCCTGCTTCTTATATCTGCTGGTTTTCTTTTAGAATCTTAGTTTTCTAATCGAGTTGTAGAATTTCACAGGATAACAATTCCCTAAGCACATCTTTTCCAGTCAATTGTATATGAGTGCTGAGGGGCTGAGGGCGGAGGAAGAGAAGTCTTTTGAGAGAATTATTTCAAGGGTGGCAGAGCAGCTGGTTTGAGGGACTTGATCTGGGCCTGGCTGTATCGTTCATTGGGTGCTCAAGAGTGATGGTCGTCACTGCCTGCTTCAGGAACCTGGAGCCACAGGTCCCAAGTAGATAAGGGAGGTTTGAAAATGAATAAGATTGGTTTTGTGAACCCATTGCCATTTTTTTCTGGGTGCTGAAAGGCAGAGTTTGGTGGTCATATAACTTAGGGGCAGATGAGAAATTGGGATGAATGACTGGCTGCCAGATGAAAGCATGACATTTATACATTCACAGTCTTTGGTCATTCCCTGCTTACAACAGAGTGTTCAGGAATGGCCCAGATTAATGAGGGAATGGGGTGGGGAGTGAGAGAGAGAGAGAAAGAGAGAATGACAATAGTGGCTGGTGGCACAGACTTTGTAATATTTTGGGAAGTGACATATGAGATGATTTGTGGAAGGGAAATAATCAAGGGACAAGGTGGTGGCATTGTACGGCGTGGGTGAGAAAGTAACCTCTCCAGTAGGATAAGGAAAACTCCTTGGAATTTTGGGATGCCTGAGAGTTGGAGAGGAAAGAGGATTTTAGCAAGAGTTGTGTGCTCTGTATAACCGGATCCTGTAGGCAAGGATTGGAGCTCCTGTGTGGGCGGTGCTTCTTTAGCAGTGATGGCCTCTCTCAGGCTCACTGCTTCAATGACGTTATCTATCTTTTAGGGAATTTGGGGCCTCAAGTCTTGACTTGGGAAAATTCACTCTTTTTGTGCTATTCTTATCTTCTTGCTTTATTTCTCTTGGTGGTTTATAATGTAATTTTGGAAAATGTCAGTCTGCCTCTACTCTGCCATGGAAACAAAAAAGAAAATGATTTCCTCTGAGTTGTTCAGCTAGAATATGAGAGAAAGGGTATCTTCGGAGGAGGCACAGAGGCCATGAAAATGTGAGAACAGAAAGGTGAATACACAGCTGAGGGGTGAGAGGGTTAGTCCTTAATGCAGCTATCACTCTGCTGCTCTTAAATTCTAGTCAGGAGCTTTTCTCTGCCATTTTCTCTGCCTTGGTTTATCTGAGTGCTTTCTTACAGCAATCAATGGTTCTCAGCTGCAGCAGGGAGGCCACTTATAGCTGGGAAGCATTCCATGTCCGATACTGATACCCTGCTCTTTCTTTTCTTCATACCCAGTTGATGAGGCTTGCACCAGGGATTCACCACCTGCTACAACATAGTATTTAATTTTTCTATTTTTATTGAGACCGAGTCTGGCTCTGTCATCCTGGGTAGAGTGTCCTGGTGTCGTCACAGCTCACCATAACATCAAACTCTTGGGTTCAAGCGATCCTCCTGCCTCAGCCTCCAGAGTAGCCTGGACAACAGTTGCCCACCATAAGCCCAGTTAGTTTTTCTATTTTTAGACTGCCATGCGAGGGGGAAGGGTGGACTGGGAGTTTGGACTTGTGGGGGAAAATATCTGTTCAATTTTATGCCTAGTGGGGTGGTGTCTAAGTTCATAAGTGGGGCCTCCCTGGAGAAAGAGACCTGGAGTTTAGTGGCTCTCTCCAGCTGGGTAAAATGAGAGGTCTTTTGTTCTCTGCTTGTTCTCAGGCTGCAGCAGGCCTCCTGATTGGAGGAGGGGTCTCCCAGTAGATAAGCGTTGTACCTGAAATTTGTTTTTTTGAATGCTCTTCCTTGGAGTTACAGCTTGCTGAGCTTCTTTCTTGGCTCAGCTCCCCACCTTTGCCTTCATAGAGTCTGATTCTGTTCAGTTTTTCTTCCTCTGCTCAGGAGCCTCTGCCGAGGGTTGCTACCAGTCGGGCATCTTCCCAGAATTCTTTTTATTAAAGAGTAAATAAATTCTTTTTATTAAAGTAGAAGATTTCGTCTGACTTTCTAGCAAAGCATTCTAAAGATCAGGAGTCATAAAGTCAAGGGTCAGTAGGGCTGTGCTCCTTCTGGAGGCCGTAGGAGAGAATCTGATTCAATTTTTCTAAAAATTTTGTTGAGACAGGATTTTGCTCTTGCTCAGGCTGGTCTCAAATTCCTGAGCTCCAGGGATTCTCCTGCCTCAGCTTCCCAGAGTGCTAGGATTACAGGTGTGAGCCACTAAGTAGGGCCTACAGCATAACATTTAAACTGTTGCATTGAACATTCATGGACTTTCTTGATATGGCTCCTTAGACTATCCCTCCCTCTTGCCCCCCAGCTGAACTGCAGAGTTTCCCAGACCTCACATCTCACTCTCCTCAGGTGCACTGCTTGGCACTAGTGTGCTGGGATCCCCCTCATATTCCTGCTTCCTAGGGGGTTCCCAGTCTTCAAGGCCCCACTCAGGTCTTTGTGATTTTATGGATCTTCCATAAATGCCCCAGTTACATTGATTGGACCTTGTATCTGGAATGGGAGTTAGGTGGCAGCAGTGGGGAGAGGGGCCTGTGAATGTAGGGACATAAACAGGTTATTTGTATGGAACTCTGCTGATAGTTTTGTGCATAGTTGAGTTAACCTAAATATGTCAGTGTTTTGACACAGGTTCTCAGTGGTATGAACAATTTTTTTTTTCCAAAAGTTTTCTGAAATCCCCTCTGAATTCCTACCACACTATTTCAAATTTCTTGATGAAGGAAACATTGTGCAAAATGAGCACGTGGATACCACAATCAAGAAGTGACGTATGACTGCAAATTTGAAAATGGCGGAGATTGGCTGGGGATAAAGAGAAGGTAGAAAAGGTATCTCATTGAGATAACAGAGGATCAGCTCGGTGCCTGTAGTTCAGTGGTTAGGGCACTGGCCACATACACTGAGGTTCACGGGTTTGAACCCAGCCTGGGCCTGCTAAATAACAATGACAACTGCAACAAAAAAATAGCCGAATGTTGTGGCGGGTACCTGTAGTCCCAGCTACTTGGGAGGCTGAGGCAAGAGACTCGCTTAAGCCCAAAGAGTTTGAAGTTGCTGTGAGCTGTGACATAACGGCATTCTACTGAGGACAAGTGAGACTCTGTCTCAAAAAAAAAAAGACGTAACAGAGGATCATCAAATACTCAGTGATAGGACAGTGAGTGGAATCATATAGGTAAGAGTGAGTAATGTTTAAGAGGTCATTCTTAGTAACTTTTCACTCAAATAATATTATAATAAGTATTCAAATAGTTGCACAGTATTTCCCCCATCATTCCCCTACTGGTCATTCAGGTTGTTGTTAGAATTGTCATTAGTGTAAAGAAGACTATGGTAGATATCCTTACTCATATCTATTTGTATGTTCTTTTCCCTCCATCACTCTCTGACTCAATGAATACAAACAAGCTCTTTAGTATTTCATTAGGTCCACACCTGCTTATAAAAATGATCGCCAAAAAAAAAAAGAAAAAAGAAACAAAAATGATCACCATGGCTTCATAAATCCATAAATACTGCAGTTTGTCAACAGAGGTTGCAAACATTATTAATTGGTAAGGTTTTATCACACAGACTCATCTCTTTATAAATCTACTAAATGTTCTAGCATTTTGAAAGTGTGCCAGACTTATTTCAAGATGTCAACTTGAAACTACGGGGCTAAATCAGGAAAAGGTGTGGAAGAAAATGAGAAATAGCTGAGTAGGTGGAAAAAGGGTCAGAATGAGAGAATGAAGTAGACAAAGGGCAATGGGTAATAGTAATAAGTAAATATCAAAAGCAAATAAGTTTAAGATATGCGTAACGATTGTGCGAGAGGTAGAGCAGGCAATGTGAAAGTAAATGATCCAGTGATTTGTTAAGGGTTGCATGGTCAAGTTAAGTGGAAAATATGACAACAGTTTGCTCTATGAGCTTAAGTCATAAAGACAAAGGTCAAAGATGAAAGCTATGTTTGAAATTCCCATCAGCTCCATGACTAACAGGAGTGATCAAATGAACCATGTTGGACGGCTGAACAGCTTTACTTGTCAAAACCATTAGCCACGAATCTTTCTTAACAACCAGGCAGTCACATTCAGCAAGCTACTTTGCCCAAAGTAAAATCAGCCCCAGTTGGCCACTTATTAACTGGAACAAGACTTGACCCTTCTCACAGTTATAGGACAAAAGTCATGGAAAATGAATGAAAGCTTACTGGACAGTTTATGAGTCCAATAACCTGTGGTTCTGCAATACATGATAGAAAAAGTCCTGAACTCTTGCTCTGATATTTAAAACATGAAGAGATCAGACTGGGGTGGTCAGACGTATCTATTTGTTTAACATCACTTCAGAATTTCTGGAACCATCAGATAAATGCAACTTCTTCACATATATTATCAACAGTATATATTTTTTATAATTATCAAAATATTATGTGATTATTCAAAAAAGATGAGCGACATTAGGAAACTTTAAAGAGTCAGGATCCTTCTTTACCCCCTCCCTGATTAATCCAGTTATCTAGGCCATTTTTAAGTGTTTCCTTCCTGTCTTCAGAAATGCATTTTTAGAACAGAATTGAGATAATATAACAGACAACAGACAAGATCTATATTCCCTTTAAAGTTATTTTATATTTTAATTTACGCAACCATATGTTTTGAAAACCATGATGTGAACCAAAGAAATCTTTGATAAAATTGGGCTAAATAAATAAAAAAATAAAATCAGGCCAGTAACTTCTTGTTTTCTCTAATCATGAACTTATCCCTTTCCTTCCTTGTCCTCCTTTTTTTCTTTCCTTTTTTGAGATAGGGTCTCACTCTGTCACCTGGGCTAGAGTGCAGTGGTGTCATCTTAGCTCACAGCAGCCTCAGACTCCTGGGCTCCAGTGGTCCTTCTGCGTCAGCCTTCTGAGTAGCTAGGATACAGGTACTCACCACCATGCCTGGCTGAGTATTCTATTTTTCATAGAGACTGGGTTTTGCTCTTGCTCAGGTTGGTCTGTAACTCCTGACTTTAAGCAATCCTCCCGCCCTGGTCTCCTAAAGTGCTAGGATTATAGGCATGAGCCACTGTGCCTGGCCTGGTCCTGATTTTTAAGCCGTGAAAATTCTTGGATCCTCATCTCTTCCCTCCCAAATCTCTTTCTCCTTGAATGTGCCTACCTGCGTTGATTTTTTTTGCTTTTCTATTATTCACTAAGTTTGAGAATTTATTTACATGTTGTCTTGTTTTCTATTATAGTTTTTTTTTTTCCCCCTTGGGAGAAAGAGTCTCACTATGTCGCCCTTGATAGGGTGTGGTGGCATCACACCTCACAGCAACCTCAACCTTTGGGCTTAAGCGATTCTCTTGCCTCAGCCTCCCAAGTAGCTGGGACTACAGGTGCCCACCACAATGCCTGCCTATTTTTTGTTGCAGTTGTCATTCTAGTTTAGAGACCTGGGTAGGAGGATTGCTTAAAGTCAGGCATGGTGGTGAGTACCTGTATGATGCCACGGCACTCTACCCAGGACGACATAGTGAGACTCTTGTCTCAAAAAAAAGAAATGGGAAAAAGAAATAATCATCTGTAGCAAATTTCTAGTGGAAATGTTTGGTAGTGTCTGTCTCCCTTGATGGAGTGCTGTGACGTCACAGCTCATAGCAACCTCAAACTCTTGGGCTTAAGCAATTCTCTTGCCTCAGCCTCCCAAGTAGCTGGGACTACAAGTGCTCGCCATGATGCCTGGCTATTTTTTGGTTGTAGTTGCCATTGTTGTTTTGCAGGCCTGGGCTGGATTCGAACTCACCAGCTCCAGTGTATGTGGCTGGTGCCCTAGCTGCTGAGCTACAGGCGCCAAACCTCTGTTATTATTTTTTTGTTTTTGGAGAGACAGAGTCTCACTTTATTGCCCTTGGTAGAGTGCCATGGCGTCACACAGCTCACAGCAACCTCCAACTCCTGGGCTTAGGCGATTCTCTTGCCTCAGCCTCCCGAGTAGCTGGGACTACAGGTGCCCGCCACAACGCCTGGCTGTTTTTCTGTTTCTGCAGTTAGGCTGAGGCCAGGTTTGAACCCGCCACCTTTGGTATATGGGGCTGGCGCCCTACTCGATGAGCCATAGGCGCCACCCTCTGTTACAGTTTTTGCATCTGTCCTAATAAGTAGCAAACAGCCAGGAACATAGTAGGTGCTGAAGAGATATCTAGGGTTAATACCAAAAATGTTTTAACAAATAACTGTAAGGGGGGATGTAATTGTTAAATTACCCAGACCTATGTAGAGAAAGAAAATCTGTAATTACACTGTTGAATATGGTAACCAACAACCACATGTATCTGTTAAACGTGTAGATGGTGGCTAGTATGAATTCAAATGGATGTGCTGTAAATGTGAAATACACTCTGGATTTGGAAGATAGTATATGAAAAAAAGATATAAAATATCTCCATTAAAAGGAAATTTATTGTTTGGGATTCATTGAGGGTACAAAGAATTAGGTTACACTGATTGCACTTGTTAGAGAAAGTCCCATTTTTCTTCTTTTTTTTTCCAAATTAATATGAGGGTATAATTTTTAAGTTACTTCCTTATTTCCAGGGTAAAGTTCCATTTGTAGAAGAGCCTTTTACCCAGGGGGCCTGTTATACACCCTCACAAATATGCACATTAGGTGAGATCCCACCTCATGCCCTCCCTCCTTCTGCCAAATGGCCTCCCTTTCCCCCCTCCCGCTTCCCTGTACCCCTGAACTGGACTATATTAGTGTTTTGTTCTTTTGAGCATGTAATTGTTTATAAATTGATTTCATATTAGTGTGGAGGACATTGGATATTTATTTTTCCATTCTTGCAATACTTTACTAAGAAGAATGCATTTCAACTTCATCCAGGTAAATGTAAAAGATATAAAGTCTCCATCTTTTTTTAATGGCTGAATAATATTCCATGGTATACATATATCACAGTTTGTTGACCCATTCATGGGTTGATGGGCACTTAGGTTGCTTCCACGACTTGGCAATTATGAATTGAGCTGCAAAAAACATTCTAGTGTAAATGTCTTTGTGGTAAAATGATTTTTGTTCTTCTAGGTAGATACCTAGTAATGGGATTGCAGGGTCAGATGGAAGGTCTACTTTTAGATATTTGAGGATTCTCCATACATCTCTTCAAAAGGTTGTATTAGTTTGCAAGCCCACCAGCAGTGTATTGAAAATGGTTGAAAAGGGATTACAGTGATAACTTTTGTTTGAAATCTTTTAAAAACATCCAAAATTGGCTCAGTGCCTATGGCTCAAGAGGCTAAGGCACCAGCCACATACACCTAAGCTGGCAGGTTCGAATCCAGCCCGGGCCCACCAAACAACAATGATGGCTACAACCAAAAAATAAGCCGGGCGTTGTGGCGGGCCCCTGTAGTCCCAGCTTCTTGGGAGGTGGAGGCAGGAGACTTGCTTGAGCCCAGGAGTTGGAGGTTGCTGTGAGCTGTGATGCCATGGCACTCTACCCAGGGTGAAAAAAAAAAAAAAAGAGGCTATGTCTCAGAAAAAAATAAAATCCAAAATTTTAAGTAGATGTCTGTTCTTCAAATTTAGCTGTTCCATGCTTGATCTGATATTTAGGACAGGGTAAGCAGATGTGGATCTGGTCCTGCCCTTAGCCTAAGACCCCCCCCCCCCCTTTCTCTTAGCCCTGGAGTCCAGTGTGAGTTCCTTTGGCCCAGTGAGTTCATGAAATTGAGGGCAAGTGTTTATGTTATTGATGAGGGTTCAGAGGATTCCAGAAGCTTTGAGGGTTTGCTTTTCTTCTTAGCCCTGTAGGGTCAGGCTTTTATCCAGTAGTTGGGCTGGAAGTTCCCCCACTGTGTTTTCATTTGCTTTTGAGGCATTGTTTAAATAACAAAAAATTAAATACAATTATCAAAGCTTATTTTGCTTACTGTTACAACTGAGTACACCTAACAATTCTGCAAAAATTAGCATTAGATGTGTACATCTAATGCCGTTTACTATTCATCTAAGACTGTATAACATTGGTGGGGATAAGAAATTATAAGGTTTTCTCCAAAAGTATCAACTTAAAGCTTTTTCTTTTAATAGTCAGTTTGTCTGTCAGTGTTTTTCCCTATTTAATTACATGAAAGATTTTTTTTTTTTTTTTTTGAGACAGTCTCATGATGTTGCCATCAGTAGAGTGCTATGGTTTCACAGCTCTCAGCAATCTCAAACTCTTGGGCTTAAGTGATCTTCTTGCCTCAGCCTCCCGAGTAGCTGGGACTACAGGCGCTTTCCACAATGCCTAGCTATTTTATTGTTGTTGTTGTAGTTGTCATTGTTGTTTGAACCTTCTCACCCCTGTGTATGTGACTGGCAACCTAACCACTGAGCTATGGGCACTGAGCCTACTTGAAAGATTTCAATAATTGCTTCTATAAATGTACTATAAACCATTGTCATAATTATTGTACCATTTCACTCTTTCATTAAGAAATATATACATAGGGTACCAAAAATGCATATACTTTTTAAGAAAGGAAAAAGACTGTATTAAAATTCTAATACTCAAAATATGCTAAGGACAAAAGATGTATATAAGTCATGTTGAGCACCTCTTGTATTTGTAGAAGTCAAACATGACTTGAATTTTATAAATTTACTATAGTTATTCTCGTTCTTAAAATGTGTATCTTTTTTTTGCACCCTCTGTGTTTGTATATCTTTGGTGGAATGTCTATTCAAATCCTTTGCCCATTTTTAATCGGTATATTTGTCTTTTTTGGTTTTTTTTGAGGCAGAGTTTCACTTTGTTGCCCTTGGTAGAGTGCGTGGCGTCACAGCTCACAGCAACCTCCAACTTCTGGGCTTAGGTAATTCTCTTGCCTCTGCCTCCCGAGTAGCTGGGACTACAGGTGCCCGCCACAATGCCCCGCTGTTTTTTGTTGCAGTTTGGCTGGGGCCGGGTTCGAACGTACCACCCTAGATATATGGGGCTGGTGCCCTACCCACTGAGCCACAGGCGCCACCCTGTTTGTCTTTTAATTATTGAGTTGTAAGTATTCTTTATTTCTTTTCTTGAGGCATTCTCACTCACTGGTGGTGTCCTAGCTCACAGCAACCTCAAACTGTTGGGCTGAAGCGGTTGTCTTGCCCCAGCCTCCCAAGTAGCTGGGACTACAGGCACCCACCATAACGCCTGGCTAATTTTAGAGATGAGGGGTCTCGCTGGGTTCAAACTCCTGAGCTCAAGCAATCCACCCTCCTCGACCTCTCAGAGTACTAGAATTACGAGCGTGAGCCACTATGTCTGGTCTTGATTTTTTTTTTTTAATTTTTGTTTATTTATTTATTTTTTATTGTTGGGGATTCATTGAGGGTACAAGAAACCAGGTTACACTGATTGCATTTGTTAGGTAAATTCCCTCTTACAATCGTGTTTTGCCCCCAAAAGTTGTGGCCCACACCAAGACCCCACCCCCCTCACTCCTTCCCTTTCTCTGCTCTTCCTTTCCCCACCCCTCCCTCATTCTTTCTCTCTACTCTCCCCTTCCCTCATCCCCACTATGGCATTCATTGTCCTCATATCAAAATTGAGTACATGGGATTTATGCTTCTCCATTCTTGTGATGCTTTACTAAAAATAATGTGTTCCACTTCCATCCAGGTTAATACAAAGGCTGTAAAGTCTCCATTTTTTTAATGACTGAATAGTATTCCATAGTGTACATATACCACAGCTTGTTAATCCATTCCTGGGTTGGTGGGCATTTAGGCTGTTTCCACAATTTGGCGATTGTAAATTGAGCTGCAATAAACAGTCTAGTGCAAATGTCCTTATGATAAAAGGATTTTTTTCCTTCTGGGTAGATGCCCAGTAATGGAATTGCAGGATCAAATGGGAGGTCTAGCTTGAGTTCTTTGAGAGTTCTCCATACTTCCTTCCAAAAAGGTTGTATCAATTTGCAGTCCC